>JAKSZP010004291.1:0-97717 GCA_022478985.1 Massospora cicadina | reverse complement strand
GCAAGTTTTCCAAGCTTCAATAAGCTGAATTTATATATATTCTTATTTGAACGGTAACAAGCCGTTCTGAACTTATTATTAAATTCCCTTCAACCCATGAGCCAGCTTATATAGACCAGTTGGATATCAATAGGGTTCATTTTTCTCTTACCCCTGGGTGTCGCCTAATAAAAATTAATAAAACCATAACATTTTAGTTTTAAAGTTTAGTTATATATTATTTTCCATGGTTCAGATCCTCAATTGTTGGATTTTAGGCAAATAAGCACTAGTGAGTTTTTCCCCAACGCCAAAAATCCACCAAGTGGTGCTCACTACAGGGACCCCTGTATACCACCAAAACCTATCTAACAATGTCAAACTATTCTGGAACCAAGGCTAGCTGCTTTAGAAAACCAACTAGCCAGTGCTTTGGCTCGCCTCAAAAGGCTTGAGCAGCACTCTCCACAAGGCTCTTATGGACCCTCCCCTATTGTTCTTAAACCTCCGTTTAAAGACAAGTTTACACCTGGTGAGGGAAGTATCGCCTCCTTTCTTAATATTTATTAATCTGCAGTGAAAGGAGCGGCTGACCTTCAAAAAACCAATTTTATCCTTTCCTGCTTAAGTCAGAAGCTCAGGAGATCATGGTTCCTCAAATGGCTACACTTACCACCTGGACGGAGGTTAAACAAGCGCTTATTGATGAGTTAGCTCTAAGCAGAGTTTACAACGGCAAAAACAGGCTTTTATGTTCCTTAGCCTACAAGAAGGAGAGTCAATCCCCTCATTTGTTGAGCAATTCTATACCAAAGCTCAACCTCTGTTGCTGGCCAAACTGCTTCCCCTAAATGATGCTATTGCAGCTATCATGGCTAGCTTGGCATCTTATCCCTCTTTAGCAATGTATATCTCCGCAGTCAAGCATACCTTCCAAACTTTACAGGTATCAAAGAGGCACTGCTAGTAGTGGCTGACTTTTATGAACCTGAACTTCTGCAAAAAGCTTCAAAGTGGGAAGTAACTCTGACCCCTTCAGCATCTTCTATGGCTGTATCCCTCTGAAACCCAGATGCTGCAGAGCTTCAACGAAAAAATACTCCTCCACCATGTTAGGATAGCCAGAAACTATTGGCAGTTATAGGGCAGCGCTCCCTCTAACGCTAGGTTCAAAAGCTCAGCCAGTGAAGTCAGTTATTACTTTGACTGGTTCCCCTCTTACCAGGCAGTATTTTAAGGTGGATAAATTATCACATCCATCTAAGCCGCTGCCTCAATCCACCTCATCCTTAACTAAGGCTGTCCCTAGTTCACAACCTTTAGTCATGGGGCATCCCAAGCCGTCCACTTCTAAGGCAAAAGTTAAAGCCATTACATTTCCAACGCCTCCCTCAAAGGTTGGTACAGTTATGATACTTCTTATAAAATTTAAAAGGGTAGATGAGAGTGAAAAAGCCTTCCCTGTGAGGAGATTAAGCCAATTTCTCATCCCACACTTAGTATCTCATTGAGGTGCATTGACAAACCCTCTGATGACGAGTTTGAAGGTAGTGGTGAAGATGCAGGCTATTATGTTTTGGGCGCTCCAATGGAAGTGCATGTCATGGTTAGAAAATGACATCATAATTAGGATTAATGTTAAAGAAAAATCAGCATGTCAGGAGGTCAAGAAGTTGAAGTTGTAAGGCCTCCCCGACCTCAAGCATACCATAGATCAATGCTGGATCAAGGCAAAGTATGCCCAAATTGGTCTCTAGGATGCAAGAGAAGGTTAGCCCTGTATAACAGCAGGTGAATTAAAATGAACTAGCTTTGCGGTGAATGAAAATGGTTTGCTTCAGTTTCTGGTGAAAGGGATAAAAACCTGTTCAGTTTTTAAAAAGTTTCAGCTCAGGTCAGTTGCTTCTACAATAAATTACCTAAGTTCTGTTAATTATCAAGTGCAGTGTATTGCTTGATGAAAGTGTGCACCTATTGGTGAACCTCAGTTTAAACCTACTTCCTTCAATTGATTGTTTTTCCAAAATTCCTTAAATTCCTCATGTCAAGACCAATCTCTCCCATTGGTTGACTTCTCCCTTATAATAAACCTCTTCACTAGTACACCGTTTTATGTTTATGTTATCTTGGATGATCCTGTGCACAGACCTCTTTGTGGAGGTCTCATGCTACTTTAACCATTTAATTTTAACTATGTTAAAACTATCCACCCATGCACCGTTGGGCCACCCAAGTTCCCTATAGCCTAAGACGCCTATATCCTACTACTCCATGCACCGTGTTACTCCTGTTTGGTTACTCATTCAATGTTAACACTCCTCAACCTAAGTTATTGTTGCTTAAGCACCCTCTGCTGAACTCTTGTAACTTTTAAACTAATGACTAGTTCCCTGGCATTGGCCCTGTGCACCAAGCACCACCACGCTGGGAACAGGAGAGTTATAGACACTCTCCTTACATTATTTGACCAACCTTTTGATCTTACATGCATGAACTTTTTTTGTGTGGGACTTTTGCAAAGTGAAAATGGTGTGCACCAGCTGTTGGCCATGGCCGCGGTGGGGTTCACCACTGTTTGCTCTTTTTCTTAAAAGTTGGATCATCTTGGCGTTATTTTTGCTACCTCCGATTGGAAAGTACCCACTCTTCTTGCTCATACCCAGCGGGTATGGACACTTCATGGTCTGAGAGTCATGCTTCCCCAAATTTTTGTTAAAAATAATAAAATCAATTCAGGTAAACTGGGGTTTCCTTGGCACCACATTAGAATGGTACAGGCGGTATCCTCAAAGATGTCCCTAGGAGTGATGGCCTTAGATAACATCAGACAACCCATTGCTGAAATGGGACTAGGGTCTTTCATTACTAAAAACACATTTATAATGGTGTTGCCATATATACAACCAAACCATATTTATCACCTTATGGCTCAGATATGGACCCCATTTCTGTGTATCAAATTACCCCAGAGAACCCACGCTTAACCACCACAATGATTCAAAGAACCCAGGAGGGAGAGAAGGAGTTACAACTACAATACAAAAACGTTTTTGTAGTTGCTGAAGATATGGTGGTATATGTGGCTTCAGTAGTAAGAGTGGCCAAATATCCCTCTCCTTTCTTTGATGCAGAAATGTTTCCTGGTGTTAGGATAGTAACTGAAGAAGAGTATGGTGGTGAAGTGTTGGTGCTGTCTGCTGTGAGTAAAGATCATTTGGGATATTTTTTGTTAACTGCTACACTTCCATCACCTTCAGGTAAAATTAGCACTACTATCTTGGTGGATACTGGAGCCTCCGAGAATTTCATTGACCAAGACCTAGCCAACTACCTTGAGCTGAGTTACTTGCCAGGTGGTATGGTTATAGGAGGGGCTTCTCAAGGTATTCCCACCCTGAAGGTACTAGGGTTAGTGGGTTATCAAGTGGGCAAGTATATTTTGTTGGACTGTTTCTAAGAAATCAAAAACCTTTTATAGCCCAATATCTTAGGTTGTAATGGTGGAGAAAGGTTGACGTAAGGATCAACTTGAGAGACAATACCCTTATATCTGACATTAAAGAATGGTCGTACACTAATTGTTCCTTTGTCTGAGGCTAACTAACAGGGTTCTTGCCCCATTGGCCCAATATCCACACCCCCAATATCGCTCCATTGTTAAAGCCCTCTCTGGAGGTACCTTTACCTTCTTGTTTGAAGGGGCTGGAATCTTCATTTAATGCGGCTTCAACCAATTTTTTACCTGCTCAATTAGATTTTGATGGAATTCAAGCTCACTGTTGAGTTGCGCATATTTTTCCCTAATACCCCCTGACTGTATGGGAGGAAGAAGCATTATATGTGTGGGTTAAGGAGCAGTTAGCCAAAGGCGCGATTTTTCAGCGTACCTCCCCAGTATGCTCCCCACTTCTCTTTGTAGAGAAAGACAATGGAACTTTATGCCCTTGCGTAGATTATGGGAACCTAAACAATGTCACTGTACCAGATCTCCATCACATCCCCTGGATGCACAGATTGCCCGCTATGTGGAGAAAGCTAAAGTCTTTTACAAATTGGATTGCCTCTATGCATTCAATCAGATTCAGATAAAGAAGGAACAGGAGTGGTTAACCGCATTTCGTACCAGGAAAGAGATTTTCCAGTTTCAGGCCATGCCCTATGAGCTTAAGAATGCCCCTGCTATCTTTCAACGCTGAATTGATGCGGCTTTGGGGGACCTGTTGGGGTATGCATGGTTGCCTACATGGACGATATTCTGGTGTTTTCCCCTGATCAGGAGTCACATGCAGTACACCTTCAGCAAGTGGTGGAGAGGTTAAAGGCAGCCAACCTTACGCTGAAGATCAGCAAGTGTGAAATTTCAAGTCCCAAGTCACTTTTCTGGGCAACGTCATATTTGATCAAGGACATATGATAACTCCAGAAAAGGAGAAGCCATTAGTGAATGTCCCACCCCAACTTTGGTCAAGGAATTGAGAAATTTTTTGGGTATTTGTACGTTCCTAAAGAAGTTCACTTTCAATCTTTCTGATGTAGAAGTGCCCTTGTATAAGGCCAGTGGTGCAAACGTGCTTTTGTGGTCCCCGCTTTGGAGGATGCTTTCCAAGCAGTAAAGTGCACCCTGTTGTCAACGTCCATCCTTCTCCATGTTGATCCTTCAAAGGAGTTCATTGTGTCTACCGATGCCTCCAACATTGCCATAGCAGCTGCCTTATTACAAATAGGCAAAGATGAGATAGAGCATCCGGTGGAATATTTTTCAGGAAAATGTCTTTGACCGAGTTAAACTACGCTGTTTACAACAAAGAGTTACCAGCAGTGGTGGAGGCGCTGACTTATTGGCGTCATCACTTGCATGGCTCTTCCCAAACTTTCCATGTACGTACAGATCACCGTGCCTTACTGTACTACCACGTTCTTCATGTCTTAACTCCACGGCAAACCCATTGGCATGAGACCTTTTCCCAATTTGCATTTTATTATGAGTTCACCAAGGCAAGGAAAATGGGTTGGCGGATGCTTTAAGCTGCAACCCTGCATTAGCTCCCAATCCAAGGGAGGTAGAGATTCACAACACCCAGTTGATGATTCCACCGGGTAAGATTGCATCTCAACTTCCCTCTTCCACAACCAACAGTCCAGAGCTTGCACCTCTGGAAAATGCGGAGGGATACAGTATGTTCAGAAAGATAGTCCTTTCTCAGCCGTTATTAGCTGAATATACTATGGTAATTGCTAAGCGCGCTGAATCAGAAGAATCTAACCAGGGGTTACATGTAAAGGATGAGATGGTGTAGTTCCAGGAGAATCTATGGGTTCCTGCTGGACCAATTCGCCTGGAAATCATCCAGGACCATCATTATGGAATCACCGTTGGTCATTCTGGAAAAGCAAAGACCTTAGAGTTAATTTAACATACCTAGAATTAGAAAGGCTTACCTGCTCAGGTGGGACGGTATTGTAAAGAAATCCTGATCTGCAATCAAATGAAACCAAATCGTCAACCTTTAGCAGGGTTGTTGTTACCAGGTCAGAAGGCTGAAGGGCCCTGGACGTCCCTTTTGGCGGATTTCATTGTAAAATTACCTGTTTCTCATGGTTAAGATGCCATCATGGTGGTGGTGGACAGTTTTATGAAGTTTGCCCACTTTATTCCTTGCAGAACAACTATAACCGCGTTTGAGATGGATAGGCTCTTCGTCACTTATGTGTTTGCGCTTCATGGGGTCCCCCAAGAGATTATTGGTGATTGGGGACCCCAGTTTACCTCCGTCTTTTGGGAAGAGTTGTGTAAGACTCTTGAGATTAGCCCTTGCCGTTCAACTGCCTATCACCCCCAATCAGATGGGCAGACTGAACGAGCGAAACAGTGCTTGGAACAGTTCCTGCAGTGTTACACTGCTGCGGATCATTCAAATTGGGTTCCTCACCTTCCTATGGCCAAGTTTAGCTACAACAACACTTTGCATTCTTTAATCAGTGGTTCCCCATTTTTCGCCAACCATAGTTTTAACCCCGCCTTTAACATGGAGCCCAGCTGTGGATCTAAAGTCAAAGCGGTGGTGGATTTGCCAAGACTATCAAGAAAGTACACCAAGGGGTTTCCACGAGTTTGGAGGTGGCAATGCAAGTATATAAGGAGAACGCTGATGGTAAGCTATGAGTGGGTCCAGCGTACAAAGAAGGGGATCTTTTGATGCTTGATGCCCATAACATCCCTATCAAGCAGTCATGCAAAAATCTGAGACTAAAGAGGATTGGCCCTTACCGCGTTGTTATAAAGGTGGGCCATGCCTCATACCAGTTGGATCCTCCCTCTTTGTTTCAAAATTTCTCTGTCTTTCATGAGAGCAAATTGACGTTGTTTGAGGGCACTCCACCAGAGACTCATGAGGCTTATCTTGTGGATGGGGTGCCAGAGTGGGAAGTGGAGGAAATAGTAGCCTCCCTCAGAGTAAAGAGAAGACTTGAGTACCTGGTATCCTGGAAGGGATTTGATGAAGCGGAGAACAGTTGAGTACCAGTGTGTGACTGTGCACATGCCCAAGTCTTAATTGACACAATCCACAAGCATTTTCTCCAGGATGCCTGATCTCAGTCAATGCAAAATTGTTGCCGCAATGAAGTTAAAAGCAGCCCGCAAGAACTTTTCCCTGGCGCAAGCCCCTAAAGGGGGGTTGAACCCCAAAGAAGGATAGGGTAATGTCATGGTTAGAAAATGACATTATAATTGGGACCAATGTTAAAAGCAAAGCAGAATGTCAGGAGGCCAAGAAGGTGAAGTTGGAAGGCCTCCCTGACCTCAAGCATACTGTAGATCAATGCTGGGTCAAGGAAAAGTATGCCCAGGTTGGTCCCAAGGATGCAAGAGAAGTTTAGCCCTGTATAACAGCATGTGCATAAAAATGAACTAGCTTTGCAGTGAATGAAAATAGTTTTCTTCAGTTTTTAGGTAAATGGGGATTCAAGACCCGTTTAGTTTTTAAAATTTCCAGCTCAGGTCAGCCATTTCTACAATCAATTACCCAAGTTCTGTCAATTATCAAGTGCAGTGTATTGCTTGATGAAAGTGTGCACCTATTGGTGAACCTCAGTTTAAACCTGCTTCCTTCAATTGATTGTTTTTCCAAAATTCCTCAAATTCCTCATGTCAAGACCAATCTCTCCCATTGGTTGACTTCTCCCTTATAATAAACCTTTTCACTAGTACACCGTTTTATATTTATGTTATCTTGGACGATCCTGTGCACAGACCTCTTTGTGGAGGTCTCATGCTACTTTAACCATTTAAATTTAACTATGGTAAAACCGTCCACTCATGCATCGTTGGGCCGCCCAGGTTCCCTACAACCTAAGACGCCTATATCCTACTACTCCATGCACCGTGTTACTCCTGTTTGGTTACTCATTCAATGTTAACACTCCTCAACCTAGGTTATTATTGCTTAAGCACCCTCAGCTGGTCTCTAGTAACTTTTGTACTAGCAACTAGTTCCCTGGCGTTGGCCCTGTGCATCAAGAACTACAACGCTGGAAACAGGAAAGTTATAGACAATCTCCTTACAGTGCAGGTTCCAGATAGGTTGAGGTCTGAAAGAATTGATATAGACATTATACCACGACAAACCTATCTTCAACAGTTGTTGAGGTTTTCAGAGGTGATTGATACCGCTAGTGATACCGACCATCTTATTGGGACAGTGCTCTGATCCACCCAGCGTGTTCATACCCTCCAATATATTAAAGACAAATACCCTGCAATGGCTCAACGCCTTGCCTCCACTCTCCGTTTGAAGGAGGTTCTTGCCCTCCCCCCTACTTTTAGTAACTTAATAACTAAGGTAGAGGTTGTCATCAATAAGATGCGCGTTCTAGCCATCCTTGATGCAGTGCTCCAGTGAACGTGGTCTCATCAAAACTCATCAATAAAATTAATTTGGTGCCTGACCTGGACTATTCACAAAAGCTTAGAACTTCAGGGCCTAACAATGCTCGAGCTATTAAAGCCTACTCTTCTCTAAATATATAGATTGGAAAGCTCCTACTGGATGCCCCCGCTGTAGCATTAACCAATAACGCATATGACCTACTCATTGGCGCGCAATTCATGATTGAGTATGACAGAATTATTAATATGAAACAGGGATTTTTCTCCCTTCTAAATTATGAGGCTCCCCTAGTCTTTACAAATGATGAGCCTAAGAAGAAGGAATATACATGAGTAGTAGAGTATCCTTCTTCCACCCTCACCCTAACTTATACCACATCATACAGAAACATAAAAAATCTTCCTGACTCTGTGGATGGTTCAGAGGGCATTCCATTGTATGCTTCAGAGGAGGTAATAGTCAAAGCGGGTGAACAAAAGGTGATAGATACCAAAATTACTATGTAAAATCCCCCGCAACTGCCTACTTTACTTAACAAGAATTGATGGAATAAGCCCTCTGAACCTCGGGTGTTGCCAGACATCCTAGACCCTGTCTACCAGCGACCTATCAATCTTCTTCTGGGGAATCTCACTAACAAGGACATGGTTGTAAAGAAGCATCAGGAGATTGGAAAATCCCTGTTGCTTCCCATTGAGGACATCCACCAAGTCCATTATATTAGGTATATGCTAGATATGGGACTACCCACTGACCAAATGATATGAGCTTTTCCCAAAGAACAGATTTCTGATGATCTAACTCCCGCTGAGCTTAATAAAGTTCATTCTTTATTGGAGTCATATAGTGACATTTTCTCTAAATCTGATACTGACTATGGGCATATGAAGGGCAGGTGCCACAATATTGATGTTGGTGATGCCAAGCATATTCAATCCAAGACTTATTAGAAATCAAAAGTTGTGGAGCTCTATATGAGGATAGAGCTTGGACAGTTACTTGATGTGGGGCTACTGATGCCTTCCCAAAGCCCTTAGTCATCTCCACTATTTCTCATAAAAAAGAAGAATAGTGGCATTGAGTAGTTATGGACTACTGCAAGCTGAATAACCTCACCAAAAAGAACAGCTACCCAATACCGCAAATTGATGACGCTCTGGCCCAACTCTCTGGGTCCAAATTCTTTTCCTCCGTGGACTTGACTAGCAGATATTGGCAGATGGACCTTTCTCCACAAGACCCTGAAAAGTGTGCTCTTATCTGCAGCAAAGGTTTCTTCCAACTTACCCAACTAATGCAAGGGTTGTGCAATGCGCCCACATCTTTCCAGCAAGCCATGGATCACATCTTGCAGGATCTGAGGCTTAGTTGCGTAATTGTCTATCTAGACAATATCACCATCTTCTCTCGACCATTCAATGAGCACCTTTCCTACTTAAAGGAAGTTTTCCAACACTTGCGGGCCTCTCACATTAAGCTGAAGCCCTCCAAATGTACATATTTCAAAAAGAAGTTGGACTTCCAGGGCCACTATATATCCTCAGATAGGATCCAGCCTCTCAAAGATAAGGTTGAGGTAATATCCAAGATACCTTCTCCCAAAACCCTCTGTGATATTCAGGTGTTTTTGGGAATGATGGGGTACTACCATCAATTCATCCCCAAAATCGCTCAGCTCAGTAATCCTCTCATATGGCTTTTAACAAAAAACACCTCTTTCCATTGGGGGAGCAGAACAACAGGCTGCTTTTGAAACGCTAAAAAAGCTGCTGCAGCAATGGCCAATCCTGCACCATCCTGACTATAGTAAACATTTTATGCTGTTTACTGATGCTTCCGATTATGCAGTTGGAGCTATCTTGGCTCAATTGGATGATCATGGAGTTGATCACCCCATTTCATATTTCAGCAAGATGCTCTTTAAGTCAGAACGCAACTATAGCGTCACTGAGAAGGAGTGCCTGGCCATCTTGCTAGCTTTTAAATAATACTTTCCTTTATTATATGGGACCTCATTTAAAGTGATTACTGATCACGCCTCTTTAAATTGGTTACAAAATATGAAAGATCCCACTGGGCGGTTGGCACGCTGGGCTTTGAAGCCTGAGCACTATGATATGACCATTGTGCACTGAGCTGGGACGAAAACATGAATGTTAATGAGTTGACTCAGCTACCCATCCTTAACTTAGATAATAGTGAAGCAGATCGGCTACATGATCTCCTAATGGCCCCTGAGGCTTGGGAGGATGAGGACGAACCAGTCCAGAAGATGCTAGCTCAACATTCCTGTAACATGAAGGTGGATAATGGGCATCTATACAAGAAAGTAGGTGTGAACTGGTTACCCTACCTCTGACCCTTAGAGCGAGTATCTGTCATTAAGGAGTCTCACGCCCTACTAGAGCATAGCAAAAGTGAAAAAAACCTATGAGTGGATAAAAGAACGCTACTACTGGGAGGGAATCATGAAGACCATCATCAAAGTTTTGGATGCCTGTCTGACATGTAAAAAGCAATCCAGCTTCAAAACCAAATATCAATATCAACCTACCACCCCTCAACAGCCTCTCCTCACACCAAGTCTTAATGTGGTTAACCCTCACCCCAAACTACAGGTGGAAATCGATATATCTTGGTATGGATTGATCACTTTACCAAATGGGTTGAGGCTGTGGCTATCCCATCTCAGACGGCCAAAGCCACAGCCACTTTCCTCCATCAGTATATCTTCACTTGACATGATTACCCCACAAGTTCTGCTCTGTGATAATGGTAAGAACTTCACTTGAGTGATGAAGATCCTTGCGACCTCCATGGGTATGCAACAGCTTTTTTCTGCCCCCCCTACAACCTTTTGACAAATGGTACAGTGGAAAGAGCAAATGGGACCCTGGTCTCTATATTATGGAAAATGGCCATTTCAGGCCCCCTTCACTAGGATCAGTACTTACCAAGTGCCCTCATGGCCTATCATACCAGTTACCACTAAATCCTTAAGATGTCTCCTTTCTGTGTGTTTTAAGGATGGGAATCTGGGGTGACAGTTTTACTAGCAAAATATGTCTTCACTGATAAGACTGATCCTGAGTAAGCTATGAAGAAATTGGCCCAGCACATCATTTAGCTACAATCAGAGGCTATGACTAACTTGGCCAAAACTGTTACAAAAGAGGGTCAAGCCACTAATGAGCTCTGGGCGCCTCTTTATTCCTTCCAAGTATCTGACTTAGTACTTTGTCACAATCATATTACCCCTAGAATGGAGAAACTAGGGTCTATTTGGGAAGGCCCTTTTATAGTCACTTGAAGCGAGGAGAGGAGTACTCCATCAAACCCTTGCTACAGGAACTACTATCAACCAAGTTCATGGCTGATTCCTATGGCCCTATTCTGATTTAAAAATTCTTGAGGGGGGCAATATCAGACTGTAACAGACAGAAAAACCCCAGTAACGACCACTGTATATTCAAACAATACTTTGGTGCACTGACAGTCAACTGAAGCATCCTAACTGAGTAGGGAGAGGTCTGGGGCACCAACATCACCAAATATTCACCTACTATTGGTTGGTTATCCCAAATCTCAGGGGAATTGGTCTGAAACCAACTGACTCAAAAAAACATCTTGACAAGGGAAAAGATCAACAGGTAAGCGAGGTATGCAAACCCCAAAACAACCTTTATTTTATTCTGGATAATAAAAACAACCCGCTGACCAGAGCTCATCTGGGAAGCAACTGACAATGCTCCCTAGGAAAGAGAAATGCTAGGGTGAAAATTCCAAAGTGAACTTTGGAATGGCCAGGCACACCTTATAAAGGCAGCACTTTGGGGTCCTCACCTGAGTTGTTGATTAGGCTCACACAAACCTAATCTACAACATGGGTGAGGCACAACCCATCACCTGAAATGACCAAACCAAAAGTAATTTTTTAAAATGATTTATAAAACATTTTAAAAAGCAATCCAACTCAGATTCAGATTTTCTGAATCTGAATTGGAATGTAACAAATGAGACAAACTCATCTGTTACATCACCCCCGCTAAAGGGGGACCCCTCCCTGAAGAGGGCCCCTCAGCGGAAGGCTGCCATGATGAGGGCTTCCTGGGGCGAGTTACCTCGAGCCCCAGGAAAATTAGCCCAAATAAAATCTGGGCCCCTCGAGGAAAAAACAAATGGTGAGGGCGAATTAGGACTGGGCTGCCAGAATCAGTCCACTCAGCATGAGGATGCATGCCCAGCATGTGGCTGTGTTGCGCCCCTTCCCAGGCTCCCATTAGTGATGGTCTTCCCATCCTGACTGGGAAGGCGCTTTTGCCAAGAAAACGTGAGAGGGATGCATGGTTCAGCATGGCTGAATGGCCCCAGCCCAAGACCGCACGCCCAGCACTTGGCTGCGTTGTGCCCCCCTCCCAAGCTCCCATTGGTGATAGTCTTCCCATCCCAACCAGTAAGGCACTTTCACCAAGAAAACGTGAGAGGGGTGTGCGGTGCAGCGCGGCTGGATGTCCAACCCCTTTCTGGGTGGACCATCTGCGGGTGAGGGAGCCAAGCTGGGGCAGGTCCCCTTGGTGCCACTGAATCCCAGGTGGGTGGGAGGGCCCACCAGAAAATTAAACTGATGGTCACTTAAGATACAGGGGTAGCCATCAGTCACCAGCTTCCACCAGTGCTGGTTCCTCAACAACCAGGACCAAGTGACCACTTAGGTCAGACCAAACTGGGGATTGGCAGCGTGCAGTGCACAATGACTTTGAAATAATGTAACTGACAGAAAAACTCCTGTTACAACTGCCATATATTCAAACAATACTTCAGTGCACCGACAGTCAACTGAAGCATCCTAACTGAGTAGGAAGAGGTTTGGTGCACTGACAGCACCAAACATTCACCTACTATTGGTTGGTTATCCCAAATCTCTCAGGGGAATTGGTTAAAAACCAACTGACTCAAAAAACTCCTTGACAAGGGAAAAGATCAACAGGTAAGCAAGGTATATGAACCCTGAAACAACCTTTATTTTATTCTGGAATTAAAAACAACCTGCTGACCAGAGCTCATCTGGGGAGCAACTTACAATGCTCCCCAGGAAATAGAAATTCTAGGGTGAAAATTCTGAAATGAACTTTGGAATAGCCAGGCACACCTTATAAAGGCAGTGCTTTGGGGCCTCACCCAAGTTGTTGATTAGGCTTGTGTGAGCCTAATCTACAACATGGGTGAGGCACAACCCAGAACCCAAAATAACTGAACCAAAGTAATTTTTTAAAATGATTTAAAAAAGATATTTAAAAGCGATCCAAGTTGGAATGTAATGAATGAGAAAAACTCATCTGCTACACAGACATTTGCCCTTCTAGATACAAGATAAAAATGTTGTGGGCAAAAATTGGCTGAAAAGGGGAAATGTTAGATATTTACAAGTCCAAGATAATGACCCAATCAATTTAAATAATAATAGTGATTCCATCAGCTAAAAAACCTTGGCCAATTCTTGGTGGAACCCTGCAAATTGGGGTAACACTGTTACAAATACAAAATAAGCTGTTAGTAAAAAGTTGGGCAGCTGAATTGTTCCAACCATGCAAAGGAACATGGGGAGTCCATTGGTGGTTTCACCCCTGCCATGCCAAATTCCCTTCAAACACCTAAGTTGGGACCACCCCTTTTATAGGCGTGGCAGAGCTCCCCCAAGGTGAAATAATTTTAGCTAATGGGGATTGACTGAAATTTACTAAGTCATTACCCCACAGGTATATATTACCAAAAATTAACTCCCTGTCCGCCATTCAGCCAAAATGAAGCAAGTTTTCCAAGCTTCAATAAGCTGAATTTATATATATTCTTATTTGAATGGTAACAAGCCGTTCTGAATTTATTATTAAATTCCCTTCAACCTATGAGCTAGTTTAAATATTGACCAGTTGGATATCAATAGGGTTCATTTTTCTCTTACTCCTGGGTGTCATCTAATAAAAATTAAAAAAACCCATAACTTTTTAGTTTTAAAGTTTAGTTATATTATTATTTTCCATGGTTCAAATCCCCAATTGTTGGATTTAATGCAAATAAGCACCAGTGAGTTTTTTTCCAATGCCAAAATATCCAACAGTTACAACTGAGCAGTTAGATATTTGGTTGATTTGATATTTTATATAGTTTTGTTAAGTGGTTAGTGGTCATTTGGCTCTTTAAAAGTTAATTTAAATTAAAACTTTGAATCAAAAACAAATGATTTTAAAAATACCTCTTCTAGCATAATTGGCTCAGCTTTTGGCTCTTTTTTTTAGTAATAGATGGTACAGCTTTTGGCTCTTAACTTAAATTTTATAAAGGTTGTTTGTTTGAATCCTGACACAATCACTTTTTATCACTTTTTATCATTTAAATTACTAATTAGTTAAAGCTAATATTGCAATTGTAAGTAAAACTAAAAAAATGATGAGCCAACGTAGTAATAAATATAAATTTAAGAATTTTATCTATATATAAAAATGGACATTGGTATATATCTATATATATAAAATTGGATGTTGGTATATATATCTGTATATATCTGTTAGCTATAGACTCTGACACCGTTTGACCAATCACCATGAAAATTGGAACATATAATTATTTTTTCATGGAGAAGGTTTTTGAATTTTAAAATGTAATTTTTTATGTTCAAAATAAAAAGTTTTATATGTATCAAGTGAAAATTCTATATAATTTTGATGGTAGTCAGTATATAGTTACGGCTGAGCAGTTTGATATTCGATTGATTCGAAATTTTCAAGTTTACTCCAGGCTAGCTAAAGCTTTGAAATTTGGCACATTTATGTATCTCCCATGACAATACAATAATCTACTTAATAAAAAAATTTTACCGACGTACTGACATACCTATTGACTGACTGACTGATATCTGAAACCTTCAAGTCTGATAGGTTCAATCTATTTGGGTGAGTGGGTGAGAATTGGCGAATCTTATCGAATCTTTAATTATCGAGCCTGATAAGTTCAATCTATTTGGGCGAGTGGGTGAGAATTGGCAAATATCATTGTATAATTCACCAAATTGCTCACCTGAAGCTAATCGAGTTTAATAAGTTTAATCTATTTGGGTGAGTGGGTGAGAATTGGCAAATAAGATCGAATCTGAAACTATCGAGTATGATAGGCCCAATCTATTTGGGTGAGTTGGTGAGAATTGGCAAATATTATCTAATAATTCACCAAATTGCTCACCCGAAACTAAACAAAAATCAGTATTAGAGTTTTAAGTAGATTAAGTAGTTAGGATAATCAGCTCACCAGCCACAAGGGCAACAGCGGAGCTGTTAGTCTGAGTGGCACGAGAGTAATGCTGGCACAGCCTATAGGCTACAATGTGAGCTTATCATCTGATAAACTTTAAATACCTTAGCGAAGCACGGGTATCTAGATGTTAGTTTTATATATTTTAAAAACCTGCCTAATTTGGTTCACCTAATTAATAAAATAATTTTGACAAGTTGAGTAGAAGTTGAATTTGTAGTTTGAATGATATGTCACATACTAATGATTTTAAGTATAAAGAGATGTTTCGGGTAGCAGTTTGGTGTTATTTGATTAATTCGATAGGTTTATTTTGTTTGGCCGAGTGGTTAATGGCTTAAGGTTGAATCGATAGGACAGTTTAGTTTTGAGGGGTGATTAGTTATTGGTTGCTTTGATAAGTTCAGTTAGGTTTACCTGAGTGGTTGGTGCTTTTTGGTTGATTCGATTGAGCAATTAGATTTGGCTGAGTGGTTTTGTTTATCTGTAATATTAAATCTATATTAATATATTGTGAATCTGAAATTTTATAGACACCATAGCGAAGCACGGGTAAATCGGCTAGACTATTAGAAAAATTATGAAAAGTGTGACTTTTTTCGATTAAAAATGAAAAAGCTACTTTACTTTAGCAAATTTATTGATCGCTAAATTTTTCAAAAGTGCTTACTAGTTATTTGAGTATAGAAAATTAGAGTTGCGAAATTATCTTAAGGTGAGTAAGTGTAACTAGCACCAAATACTTCGTGATCCAGACACAGCCATTTACTGCAAGAGGTGATTATAGTTCACTTATTATTCTGAAATTCTTATGTACAGTATAAACCTTTACTAAAAATCTTTGCAATTATTGTCATACCAATCTCATTACTATCTTAAATCTTCAATTTTGTATTGTTTCAACCATAGATTTTAGGAGCATACAAGATTTACTTTTACATCTCTATCATCTACCATATTTTTAAAAATTTATTGCTAACATTAAAAGGTAATTTTTACTCTTTGCTGTGGATGCGCCTATATATTGCAGTTTTTATAAAGGCCTGATTAGATTTTTAGCTTTCTTCAGATTTATTACATTGGCGATTTGTTTAAGCTCTTTTTTGTTTGCTGCTTTGTCGATCCTTTTATTTTAGCTTTTTGACCAATAATTGTACTTAATCTTTTTCTAAAGTTATTTTTTAACCAATAAGTTTATAGACTTTTATAAATATTAAGTCTATCTGCTTTTTAGTATTATTTTTAAGTTAACTTTGTATGAAAGTGCGCTGTGAATGACGCACTTAGAGAAAATATCTTTTCAGTTGTATCATTTAAACATATGTATTAACCTTTTCACTTGTATGCAACAGTGCTTTGCCTTCATAATCTCGTTAACACATACACATCTCTTGTTGCCCTAAAATTTTAAATCCTTCTTATTCTATTATGCTTCTAAAGAATGACACTGTTTCTGAGTCTCATTTTTCATGCTGCCGTTTGTACAATATTGGATGTTTAAACAGTTTTTTGTTGACTTTGTGCTTTGGACTTTATTTTAATTTGGTACTCTTAAGAAAGAGAAACGAGTACTAAGATAGAACTTATGTCAAATACTTCTTACATTTAAAAATATGGATGGAAGTTTTATGGAAATAGTATACTCCCTAAACTAGAAGTGTCTATTATCTATCTAGATCTAACTCGATTTTATGCACAGTTTTTTAATTTAGCAAAAAAGCATAAAAAGAACGGAGTGACAATTAAATTAGAGTTGAAAAATATAACTATTTTGATGTCGTCTCCTAGACATAAAAGTTCACCACAGCGACTCCGATGTGAAGAATGGAAACTTCAAGCCTTAAAGGGTAATTTGAAAAGCTATTGGATACTTTTTTATCCATAGATCCAAGGTTTAAGATTTTAGAAAATGCTTTGAAGAAGTCAGGTTGTTTTTTCAAGCCTAAAAACATTACTTGTGAGCCTTGTGATGCATCAGCTACTGCGACATTTGAGCCACATACTGGGAAAGTAATCCTTTCACTTTAAAATGCTAATCTTTCTTAGATGGTCATTTGCCAAAATAATGTTAAGAGTCTCTCTGATGTTAAAAATAATTTAATACATGAAGCTATTCATGCTTATGATTGGTATCTAAGTTAGCAACTGCTTCGTTAAATGAAAAAGGTGTAGGTTTAAAATAGATTTAAATAATTGTCGCCATTTGGCTTGTACTGAGGTTTTTCAAAATCTATTTTACTTACTAAATATTAGATACGAGCTGCTAATCTAAGCGATGATTGTAACTGGTTAACTGAAATGGCCAGAGGGCATTTTGACATTTCAAAGCAACACCAAGTAAAAATAGATATTTTAACTTTACCTTTATTCTGAAGCTTTGCGCCAAACGAAGAGCGGCGCTTGCATGCTCCTATACGTCAGCCTGTGGTAATTTAGATAATGCGAGGAAGGTTGTAGACGAGGTTTTCGAGTCTTGCTATGAAGATCGTCAGCCTTATCCTTCCGATTACTGGAATTCAAGTTACTCATCCTAGACTAGAAGTATTTGTCTGGAACAGTTTTTCCTCACTCCATTATTAGATGATATATTCTTTCTAGTAGTTTTTTAGAGTTTATTTTTAATAAATATAGAAGTTTTAATCAGCTATGGAATGATATTAAATTTTTAGTATTTTTAAAATTTTTAGGTGCGTTAATGAACCAATCTCCTATAAAAGTTTTGGATCCTACTGCTTGTTGCTAAAATAATAACTGCGAGGCGATATAGGTTACTACTTTTTAAGCGAGTAAGATATATATATACTCTACCCAGAAATTGTCATCTTTTACTGTTGGCAATTAGTGTCTAGGTTAAAAAAGTAACTGAGCTTTAGACTGAATACTCTGATTAATTTGAAAGGCCTACAAGCTTGAGGCTTAATAATTATAACTATTTATTTTCGCAGTCGAGTTCTAATCAAGGTTAGCAAAAGCTACACTAAGCTTGTATGTTTTACTTTTTAATCGAGTAAATTATTTATTGTAAACATATCGTTCAATGCTAATATTTCATTATATATAACCATAAATGCATCAGATCTTATTTAAGAAGTTACTAGAACCATAATTAGATTTAATTTTTGTAAATATGCTAAATTGTGAAGACTAAAGTTGTGCAACTTAATATATATCAATGGTGTTAACATAATAAAGTAATTATCTAAAGCATTATATATCTAAGCTTATTCAAGAAAATAACTTTAATAAAGAGTTTAGACCTGTAAACCTTATATTATAATTTATGTCTTATACCACGTCATATCAGAAATACTGACTTCACCAAAGAAATAAGCAATCTAGCAAATAATCTGTAAGTAGAAAGTTGTGCCTAATACAAATTACATAAATTGCTCATGAGTTTCATATCGCATCCAATTCATAGTTTATTAAATAAATTTTATGCATTAAAATTTTTAACGAAACGCCATATAATTAGATCTAAGGTAGTTGTAATTGTTTATCCTAATTGTCTTGATTTAGACAAAGTTTTGTTAATTATTTTAATAATTCATAATATTACAAATCGGTTAATTATACTGCAAACTTAATAAATAGTTAAAGTTAGCACTATATGGTGCTGAAAGAAGTACCTGTTAAGCATATATCTAGGTATCAAGAAAGATATATATATAAAGTTTTGTTATATATTATCCTGTGAATATTAAACTCAGTATAAGACCAGTAATATAACTTATCTAATGTTACATTGTTGGGATTTTAACCAGATTATGCTTTTCCCAATATAACCCGGAAAAAGTGTTTTATTTAGCCAGGCGCGTTTGCCAATTTATTTAGCTGATTTCAATGTTTTAGAGTTCCAAATCAGAAGTTCCAATTTTAGCTCTTATTGCAACAGCTGATCGATCCTAGCTATTTTGATGATACTATCTTAAAGTATTGGGTGCAATTGCCAATATCTTTTTAACATCTCACAGGAAGTTCCAAGTTAATAGTCTAATTAATGCTATGATTTGACTGATTTTTGTACTTTTACAATTAATGCTGATACTAGTTGATGGGTGGACATTCACTTGCTATTCATCAACTATATATCCCCTAATTTCCCTTAATAAACTATTTTGGTTTTAATTTTACAAAGTTTTCTAGTAGTTTAATTTAGTTTATTGTAGGCAATGGTAACCCAAGTATTTTTAGCAAACAAAGTCACATTTTTACCTGAACCATTATTAGCTCAGATCACACTTCCTGTAAAAAAAGCATTATTAATTAAAGTATAATAAATCATCTCAGACCTGTGCAGTTATCACATTACAACAAGTGGTGCTCACTACAGGGAGATCTGATTCAAGTTAGCATGCAGCAAGTATTTTATATATAATGGGAGGTGAGTTAACTGGTGTAGAGAGCCCTGTCCACTTTGAGGCATAGGTGCGTAAAGAACTTTCTGAAATGCAAGATCAAATTTTTGTCTTAGTGGAACTTTTGGAAACAAATGATTATGAGATTGGTCACCAACTAAGTCATAAGAGGAGACACGCTGTTGAGATTTGGGTTTGAACAACCATAAGTTAATGACACCAGTTAAGATACCCTTAATGCCCTATAGACCTTGCCACTGCCTTAGTCCCATTATCTTTATCCCTTGACAGAGCAATTTCCATCAATTCACCATCAGATATTTCACTAGCATATTCTGACTTGATCTAAGCATTTACTAGTTACTTCTATGATACTGATTTTTGGTGAGTCAATTCTTATCTGCTTATTAACTGAATGTATTGTCCCTAAACCAGTTCCATCCCCATCAATCAGAAATTACAGAATTACTAGGTCAAATCTGTCATGAGAATATCCAACCAATGCCTTAAAGATGACCTGATTGCGAATGATCCACCAATATGTATCTACATTGAACAGATAACTGTCAAGTCTCAAAAGCAATGTCCACAGGCTATTAGAAAAACTTAAATGGGAAACTTTAGAAGAATTGGGAGCTTCAGGGAAAGCTGACACACTAAAGGCCAAGGTATAAATTGGAAGAGACTTGTATTGGAAGGGGACAAATGCAACAACTCATATTCTGGATCAACCATCATCAGCAGAATTTCGGTTGATGCTCACAACAAGTTTCAGCGCTGGAAGTACTCAATAATACTACAGCAAATTTGGAGACTTTACATTTAACAAAGGTTATATTCTTTAAAACTTTATGTTTGTTTCAAGGTATACTGTCTTAACACAGTTATACCTATTTTAGTGCAATAATATTTGTGCCAATAATGTTTATTGCAGTCCCAATTGCAACATTCTGATGCTCACTACAGAGAGTACCTTCAACAACACTATAGAAGAAGCCAAGAAACCAACTACCATGAATCAAGATCTCAATTACACTGCTATTGGCTTTGGGGACAAGTATTTCCTATAACCCATAGAATTAGGGTAGCCCCCCATGACCACTTCCATCCCAGCAGTTTGGACAACAAGGAGGCTGACACTCCTGCCATAGAGCTTGTCCCCATAGGACTGCTAGCCTCCCAGTCATTGAATGGATGGCCAACACCTCCCCCCAAAAAAACATCAAAAAGTTCATAGAATGGCTCCTCCACAGATATCATCTCTATGCCAAAGCCATCAATAAAGCCCACTTGGGGATGTTCTAAAAGCTATAAAAACCAGTACTATCTATATGCAAAATACCATCTATTTCAAGAAATGACAATGTCTTCCATGATCAATACAAGTGCTACTTAGGCGCAGATTGTAGAAATGATTGCCTAATAGATCCATTCAGTAATCCACCAGACCATGCAGATCCTCACCCAACAACATATCAAGATCAGGGATGGTCAAGTTTGTGGATGCTCAATGCTGGGACAACCACCTAATGGTGAACTAATTGGACAGTACCTTTCAAGAGGTTCACGCGGTTGTTTACATAATTAACATCAGGCATATGAAGCCAATTGCCAATTAGACAAGTTTACTGACTAACTGAATGGCAATTTGGCACGCATCTTTGGTGAAAACTTGGATCTGCGTGGGGCATCCAGCCAATGGGTGGCTAATATAACTCATCACTATGGCCAGGGAAAGAAATAGCTGAGATCAGAAGTTGTGCAACATACAGCTGTGGAGGCTGCAAATAGAGAGGCCCACGCTCAGACAGGTCACACAATTAGGCAGTTGGTAGAAGATTTGGAGTGGTGGCTTGTTCGCCCCCTGGTATGATCAATCACCACAATCAAATTTAAGACCTTGAGCAGTGCACTGATGCTGGTCAGGACAGACTCCGTAGCCTTGAAGAGAGTTTTAATGGCGCCATCAATCTTTCAACCACCTGTACAGAGAATTTGGCTTGTTGAATGACCTGGTACAAACCCAAGGCCTGAGAATCACACACCTCACTGAGGAAAATGTTGCTCTGGAGGCCAGATTTTCAATTGAAGAACCAAGACTGACAGATGTCGAGCAATTCTTGGAGTATGAGCGCCAACACATCTTAAAAAAACTAGATATGATCCATGATGTAATCAGAAGTGAACTCTGTAGATGCTGTCAGGAACTTTCTACCTGGAAATTTAAGGAGATCTTCACTGATGCATAGTTCTATCCTAATAGAATCAGAATCTAAAAGTGATGGGCGTTTTCAAGGTGAAATATTCTAGCAGTTCTGAATTCAATGCTCACTCAAAAATGTTGGCTCAAACTTCTATCCTGGAAACTCCTATCCACGCTGCTCCAACTGCCCCAGACAGCTGCAACAAAACACTAATTTTCCCTTATGCCCATTAATGGTTCATCCATTATCAACCCTCTTAAACTTCAGCTCGAGAATCAGCAGTGCTGACCTACCACACACACCATGAAGCCTTAGCTTAGCGACTTAGGATGCCAGCAATATTAAGGTTTTTCCCATCAACATGCATATAGTTTGACAATAAGGGGAAACATACAAGCTGTAAGTCTGGGGGAGCGCCCCTACACTTGGAATGAGTAGCATTCCTGTTCCCATCAAAAAGGGTCCTGGAAGGCTAGCTGCCCCTCTTGTCTCTCAGGGCAGTCTCTTCATGTGGTTGACAAGCTGTGGGTAACAGCTTACCCTTTAAAAACCACACCACCAGTCCCAGTATTAACTTTTGATGAGTTGATACTAAGAATTAATGGAATTTGCGTCAAGCTATCAGAAAGTTGGCATTATCATGGGGAAAAGATTTAAATAAAGTTGATGACAACAAACCTTTAGCATTAAGGCCCAAGATCCCCAACCCTTGGCAACAAAGCCTGATGGGCATGTACCTTTGACAAATAAAGCGTCTAGTGTCAAATCTTTGGCAAAACTCGCCAATGGCATCAGGCCATTGAAAAATATTGTCGCTGGTTTGAAACCCTCCCCAAAAATATTGATACAAAGCTCAACGGGCATGTACCTTATGTGAAGAATCCACCTAAAGTCTATTCATCAGTGGAACTTGCTGATGGCATTGAGCCATCATTGAAAGTTTCTGCCAGCTCAGAACCCTCCCCAAAAATATCAAAATCTTTGAATAATGAATTCCACTTGGTCGAATGGAAGCTAAAGTGACAGGTGCAGGTGAGTTGGGCACCCCAAACTTGTTTCTCAACCTCTTGGGACTGCCCATACATGGGGTGGTTTTGGGAGGTTCAATGCCCATTGGGCAAGATGCTGCTGCACTAACTGTCAAAACTGTGGTAAAACTGCAATTTGGGCATCTGTGGACAAACTGAAAGTGACTCAGCCTGCCACCAACTCTTTTGAAGTCAGTTCAAAATAAGTTAGTTTTTCTCCCGCCTCACTTGAAATTCACTGGGTTGAGTCAAATCATGAGGGCCCCAATCCCATGCTTTCCAAAGCTATTCCCCAAATTGATCATCTATTTAAGAAGTCATAACACACTGAGGAAATTGATTGTCAATTATCTTTATTTAAATTCAAAAAAATCTTTACACGCTTAAACTTATTAATTAAGTTCAATTTTTTTGCTGAACCCCCTGTGACATCTGCAATGTGGCCCAGTGGCCTGCATAAAGAATGGTTCATCCCAGCCATATTCTTAACAACGATTCTTACAATGGTCACTTGGGTTATTGTGTCAAGGCTTTTCTGCATATTTTCCCAGTTTAGAAGCTCCCTACGCCCAAGCCCATTGGCTTTGAGGCTACAACACTTGGTTCCTCACTGGGTTATTTTTCTTATTTGTGGCTCATTGGCAATCTGTTACTACCTATCTCCCAGCTTACTCTAATGTCATTCAAGCGGCAATGCCCTTGGCATTCTAGCTCACCTTTTGATTGCTTTTGCATACCAACTGGCAGGCCAGTCTAAACTTTATCTGCCATCTCCCTGACATAATCGATTATCCATTGTTTCCAACCATTTCCACCCTCCTCATTGAGAGTGTGACGCAGTGGTTACCATAATTCATATGAATGATCAGTTAGCAGCCTGCCTTCTGTTGTTTGTCTGGATGATCAAAGATTTTATAATCTTCTCCTAGAGTGCTTTGGAGGAATTCTTTCATGGCCAAAATGTTCAATTACCCTCTACTTTCCCCTCAGTCTGCCCTCAAAGTGGAAACTTTATGATTAGTTTGCTGACTTGGCCTCAGGTTCTGATCCCAATGTTGAATCAGTATCTGTATTGATTCCAGGCCCTGACACCACCCCTGCGTCTAAGTTTTGTTGCTTCAGCTCACCTGTCTGAAAGTCAATGGAAGTCCAAACTGAAGAGGACGGGATGCAACCCCTTGTTTGCCCCAATTTTGACCCTATAAAGGAACCAGCTCTTTCCCCCAATTTAGTTACAATCTCTTCTTTGTCATCAGAAATGACCACATCCGCCAATAAACAATATTACGCCTACTTTCTATTACCAATGAAAAATCTTATTGGGGCACACCAGGTGTCCTTTGAGGCCTTGGTTGACACTGGAGCAGCAAAAAACTTCATGAGTTTGGATTTCGGCCCAGCAGTCTGATCTTGACTTAAACCTGGGGCCAGCAGTGTTGGTCATCTCGTTGGTCTCCCAGCCATCCTACAAAGTATGGCGCCCAGTACCCTTCTCAGTTTACCAGTTTAATCTTTGCAATCACTTCTCAGCAATGCCTAAACTCATGTTCCCAGTGATTTTGAGTGTGAATGGTGGCGTCAGCAGCATTTGCAAATCCACTTGAAATCTAACACACTGTCATTTTTCAATGGTCAGGTGGAGGGCGGGTTCCCTTTAGTGGATACCCTTACCAAGGCTCAAAATCGTGGATAATTACATCCCATTGTATCTCATGTAGGTCTTCTGCCAGAATTTTCAGCTGCGTTGATGGGCTATCAGAGCATTTTTGACTCTGACAAGGCTAGCCTCCTCCCCTCACATATGTAATTTGATTTGAGTTTTTGGACAACGTTGGAGGTAGTGAACATAAATTGTCCACTGTACCCGCATACACCAGAGGAGGAAGCCACCCTCAAAGCATGGTTGGATGACATACTAAAGAAGGGTTGGTTGCTCAAGGAGACTATCCAGTTGCCTCTCCCATCATCTTTAACCAGAATGCTGATAGTTTCCTTTGTCCCTGCATGGATTACAGACACCTCAACAATATTACAGTCCATGATCCTTACCCACTGCCATTGGAACAGACAATTGGCCAAACAATTACAAAGTCACAGGTGTTTTCAAAAATTGATCTGGTCAACGCTTTTAATCAAATTTGGGTTAAGGAAGGTCAGGAATGGATTATCGCTATCCAGACAAGAGAGCATATTTCAATTTTGAATGATGCCTTTGGGATGAAGAACGCGCCTGCAACATTCCAGAGAAGGATTGATAGCGTGCTAGGGGATCTAAGATTTTCCTGCATGGTCGCATATATTGACAACATCTTGTTACATTCTCCCTCCTCCAAACAACATGAAAAGGACCTGGAGGCGGTAGTGGCTGTCCTGCATAAGGCTGGCTTGTATGTCAAGCCGTCAAAATGCGAATTTTATCAGGAAGAAGTAACCTTCTTTGGTAATCTCATATTGAAGATGGGTACGCCTTCCCGCCCAGCAAACTGGATGCCATCCGCAAGTGGCCAACCCCAATGACTCAGAAGCAATTGAGAAGCTTCTTGGGTACCATTATATTCCTGAAAAATTTCTCCCCTGAGCTCTCACAGCTGGCTGCTCCTCTACACCCTCTCATGGGCAAATACAAACCCTTTAGCTGGACGCCCAAGTGCCAACATGAATTTGATTTGAATAAGGATGTGTTTTTGTTACCTCCCATCTTTAAGAACATGGATCCCACCAAACTCTATATTGTAGCATGCAATGTGTCTTTCATGCGGTAGGGGCTGTCTTGCTCCAAAAGCACAATGGGTTGGAACACCCAGTCACTTAATTTCCTGCAAGTTTTCTTCCACCAAGCAATCCTGGGTCATCTAAAACAAGGATTTGGCTGCCGTGGCGTGAGCCTTGACTCACTGGCGATACCTCTTACAGGGTGCTCAACATGAGTTATATTTGCGGACCAACCACCAAGCACTACTATATTTCTGCAAGCCACAGAAGTTGGCACAACGCCAGGCCCACACCTACCAGGACATGTGCAGCTTTAACTTCAATATGATTTTGTGAAAGGAGCACTGAACGTACTTCCCAGGTTTCTAAGTCACAATCCTGCACTTTGCCCAATAGATTCTGATGAAGCAGACCTTATCGCGGCTATTCCCCTCACTTAAGTCCTGATTAATGTCCCTCCCACAGTTTTGGCAGCAGATTTAGCTCCAGATGTTCCTTTGATGTCATAGGTCTTAGCAGCGCAGTTGGCATATGTGGAGGTGGTGGAACTTATGGAGCAGTTATCCCACCCAGCTTCTAATCTTTTTCTTATATTCTTTGGCAGAGGGGCTCATCCAGTTTAGGTCACAGGTGTGGGTTCCTCCCTTCTCTGAGCTGAAATTATCCAGGATCATCACAATCCCCCGGTAGTTAGTCACCCAGGGAATAAGAAATGCATTGATTTAGTGAAGCATAAATTCTAAAGGTTAGAGTTGCCAAAAGATGTTCCAGCGTGGATCACTGACTGTGTGACTTGCTCATAGGCCAAGTTGAACTGATCGTGTAGAAGTGGTCTTCTTCACCCCTTGCAGCAGGAAAAGAGCCCATGAATATTGGTGTCCATGGAATTTATAGTTATGCTACCCAGCTCAAAGAGGTTCAGAGCAGTCATGGTGGTCGTGGACCGCTTCACTAAATTATCCATGTTTATACCATACTCCTCTGCTATTACTTCTGAAGAAACTGCCCGTCTATCTGTGCGCCATGTTTTTTCAATGTTTGGCCTCCTGCAGGAAATTGTCAGTGACCTCAGACTCAATTTACGGTGCAGTTCTGTAACAAGCTCTTGGAAATCTTAAAGATTACGCCCTGCCGCTCCACCATGTACCATCCACAGTCAAATGGTTGAATTAAATGAGTTATTCAGATCTTGGATCAGTACCTGTGGTGCTACGCTTCCAATGATCAGGATACCTTGGCGGATACCTTCCCCTCACCCAGTTTGCATACAATAACAGAACACATGAGTCCACGGGATTCTCCCCATATGAAGCAACCTTGGGATATAATTTATCATTTTCATTCAGTTCATGCCTTCACCCAGAGGTATCAGCCACCGCCAATCACTCTCAGCACATTTGTGCAACATATTCCTTGGTTTGGGAGCACTTGATTACGGCTATAAGTGGTTATAAAATGATTTGTGGATTGAAAGAGGCTCCCAGTGCACAAATCAAGTTAGGATCACACGTCATGCTCAACTCATGGCACTTATGCATGAAGATGCCATTGCGTAAGTTTGCAAGTAAGCTCTTAAGTCCCCATCTGGTGAAAGAAGATTTGGGAGATAGTGCTTTCGTTTGAAATTGCTGCCTCACTGGAAGCAACATCTGGTCTTCCATGTCTCCCAGCTGTCCCCGTTCAAGGGGGAAATTCCAGCAGACCCAGAGCCCATTGTAATTGAGGTCACGGAGGAAGCTGAGGTTGAGGGAATCCTGGCCTCCCAACAATAAAACCAGTTAATTTTATATTTAGTCACGTGGAAAGGCTATCTGGCATACAATAATAGCTGGGTTGGTGCGCAGGACTGTGCCAACTGCTTGGAGCTTGTTGAGGCTTCCATGCCACCCACTCAGATGCTCCTCGCCCTCTCCCAAAATTGCTATGCTAATGACGATCAAGTTGCCCAAGGCCCATAAAAATGTGGCCCTCACTCAAATCCTAAGTGGTGGAAATCCCACTTTAGCAAAAGGGAAGGGTAATGGAAGTCTGGGAGAGCGCCCCCTCCACTTGGACCAGGTAGCATTCCTGTTCCCATTAAAAAAGGGTCCTAGAAGGCCAGCTGCCCCTTTTGTCTCTCAGGATGACTTCGCCCATGTGGTTGACAAGCGGAGGGTAACAGCTTACACTTTAAGGACCCCACTACCTGTCCCAGTATTAACATTGGATAAGTTAATACTACAATTTAAGGAGATTTGTGCTGAGCTATCATGAAGTTGGCATCCTCATAGGGGAAAAAGATTTGAATAAAGTTGATGGCAACAAACCTTTGGCATCAAAGCCCATGAGCCCCAAACCCTCAGCAACAAAGCCTGATGGGCACATATCTTAAACTTTAAAGTGCCTAGTGTCAAATCCTTGGAAAATTCGAAAAGGCATCAGGCCATTAGGAAATATTGTTGCTGATTCAAAACTCTCCCCAAAAATATTGATAAAAGCCTAACGGGCCTGTACCTTCTGTGAAGAATGCACCTAGTGTTGAATCATTGGTGGAACTCGCCAATGGTATTGGCCATCATCAAAAGTCACTGCCAGCTCAGAACCCTCCTCAAAAATATCAAAATCTTTGTCCAATATATCCCACTTGGTCAAACAGATTCCAAAGTGACCAGGTGCTGGAGGGTTGGGCACTACAAACCCATTCCCAACCTCTTGAGATGCTATGTGGGGGTGAACTTGAGAGGTTCCTGTTACCTGTTGGGCAAGACGCCACCGTGCTAACCATTAAAATTGTGGTAAAGCTGCAATTTGGGCGTCTGTGGACAATTTGACTGTAACTTGGCCTGCCGCCAACTCTTTTGAAATCAGTATAAATTGAGTTTGTTTTTCTCCCCCTCGCTTAATGATGGCGGGTTGGGTCAAATCTCCTTTTTTAGCACTATTGGTGCCCAACCCAAAAAGGGGAGCCGCCATTCAGCTTTATTTGCGAATGGGCAAAACAAAGGGATTATTAGAAATAAAAACTCTTAATATGGCACCTCAGCTAACAGCCTAGGAAGCCATATAAGAAGGTGAGGAAGCTTTGATGAAACTTCTGTCTGACGCCTGCTTTAGCTGGCAGACCATGGCAGGCAGCATTGGGGTGGGGGCATCAGTTATACGAGGCATAATGAGGTATAGTTATAGGTTTTCTTCATTTATGATGCCAGTGGTATCCATCGCCTCAACATATTAAGCAAGTTGATGCTCATCAAAAGTGATGAAAGCAGGCACACAAATGAAAAAATCAATGCGCTGGCAGATTTCAGGATAATCATGGTTAAAAAGAGAAGTTTTGCCATGTCAATGCAAGCGCAGCTCTCACCAAAAGCAAGCTCCTCAATTTCATATTTTGCATTTTACTCAAAATCATGGGGAAAATTGGGGATAGGAATACCCTCAACAAGGGGCTCCATCACTCCATGGAGTTGCTGGCAAATTAGGGTATTGGCAGGGGCAGCTGCAGCCTCAACTGCCATATTAATTTTTGTAAATGAGAAAACCATTTTAAGGGTGAAAATGGTGGGGCCACAATTTGGGAGGATCAACATAAATTCTTTCAAAGCAAAATCTGACTTGACATGTTATGGCTTCTTCCTCATCAATCCATTCAAGATCCTTGAATGTATTGAATTTAGCCAGCATGGGGACAGCAACCAGAATTGGGCAGTGTCAGGAGCTGATTGGCCACATGCTGTTGACCACAGCAGCTCAGGTGAAACTGAGTCAGCCAGGGGCTTAGAATTCTGTAATCTGGTCAAATTGTTAGAATTTTTAATTTTAAATTTTGATTAGCTGCTACATTGGAAGTGGTGACAGAATTTGCTGAGGTTGAGGGCAGGAGGATTGAGCCCCATTTGAAAAATTGAGCCAAACTGGCCGCTGACTCAAAATTGGAGGGAGGAGTGGAAGAAGAAGTGGAGTTAAAAGCCACAGGGCACTTGTGCTCCAAGTGATCAAGATCAAAGTTTAAGGAGCAAATTGCGCGGCCATTCTTGATGCATGCCCAGGATGGGTAATCAGGGGTGGATCTGATCACCATGAGAGGGTGAATCACAAAGTGGTATGTCAGTGCTACAGTTCTATAGACTGGTGCCGAGGTCTGAAGGTGGCTCAAAGCTGCTAATTCGCAGAAAAGGTTGAGAAGGAAGCAGAAAGTTAGTTAGGATATCAAATAATTTATTAGGCTTAAAAGGATTTAATATTTATAGGGTGCATTGGGATTGGTGCCTCAGGGATTGTCAGGGCCTCATCCATTCAGGATCTTTATCGATCTTCTGGAATGACCACCTCATGGGCATCCTCAATGGATTTTGTCGCCCACCTGACTGAATTGGTGGAAACGATGCCCCACATGACTCAGGAATTGGGGAAGGGGCTCCTGAAGTGGATTCACCTTGGGTAGGTTTGGAAATCAATTTGGTATGGCCCAATCTGGAAGTGGGGAATCTGATTCAATTGTTATCTCGAATTCTGACAACGCCCCCCTCAAGATACTGTCAGAGGGGGAATATGGCCAAAAAACTGATCATGCACCTGATTAACCACAGTCCCTTGGTTGATGTCAGCAATGGAGTACTCAGACTTCACCCTATGAATGACTTTATAGGTTCAGACCAAAGTACATCTAGCTTATTTTGTTGGCCTCCAGGCCTATGGTGATAAAAGAGAATGAGGTCACCTAATTGAAAATTTGGTAAGGATGGTATTCTAAGATTACATCAGGATGTATCTCTTTCAGCGGTGGTGATATTGCCTTGGGTGGCTTGGGCTTGAAGCTGGACAATTCATCGGTTAAGGCCCTCATTGTTAATTTGGAGTTCTCAGGTGTGGAGGTCTCAAGCATTATCTGGATGCTACTTGGTAGCCGAGGCGCCCGCCCATATAGGGCTTCAAATTGGGACATCTTGATGACTCAGTGGTATCTTACTCTGTAGGAAAGCAAGGCGCTGGGTAGGTAATAGTTCCAATGAGTAGGGTCCAAGGCAGCTAATTTTTGCAAAATGGAAATAAGAGTTGCATTAGCACGTTCAACCGCCCCATTAGTGAAGGGGTGGCAAGGTGCAGCAAAAATCTGGGTAGTGTCAAATAGCGAGGTTAGTTCTTGTAAAACCTGTGAGGTGAAGTTCAATACATTGTCTTAAAGAAAGGTTTGAGGGCACCCATGCTGTGTGAAAATGGATCAGATGAGGAAAAGGGCTGTGGTTTTGGCAGTAGCAGCTGGGACTGAAATCGCTTCAACTCACTTGGTAAGTGGTCCACGGCTAGGATAATATATTTATGGCCATGCAACCCGGTGGGAAGAGGGCCCACCACATCAATGCTTACTACATTGAAGGGCCCAGTTGGGGCAACAACCTAATATTGGAATTGAGGGTTGGCTTGGTCTTGCAATTGGCAAGTCATGCGTGCCTCCAGAACCTCCTGGATAGTCTATATCATTTGGTCCCAGTATCATCGTGACTTCAGCCATTTGTGAGTCTTTTTGACGGCCGCATGTTCCACAGTGGAATGGCCTTCTATAATAACATCAGTTTTGGAGGAGGGGCGGATGTAAAGGAGCCACTTCTTATTGATCTTCTTGTAAATCAGCCCATCCTTAATTTGTGTGTCTCAAGTCATCCTTCAGAGTTTAGCTTAGACCTCCAGGGTTTCCAACTTCTACTGCTCTGGTCAGCCTATTAGATCATACAGCTGGTCCTCCTTGGGGGTCAACGCTGCTAGCACCGGCATCCTGGAGAGGCCGTCAGCATTTTGGTGAATTGTGACAGCACGATGGACAATGGTAAAATCATAGTTCTGCAGTCTTAAAGCCCAACTGGCCAATCAACCATTTGGGTACTTCATTTGCTGGAGCCACCAGAGCAAGGAGTGGTCTGTAATGATAATAAAGTGAGTACCGTAGAGATAAGGTAAGAAATGTTTGATGGCTAGCAAGACATCCAGGCACTCCCTCTCAGTAACGCTATAGTTCTGTTTAGCCTTACTGAGCGTCTTACTAAAATAGGCCACAGGATGATCAACCTGGTTCTCATCATGCTGGGCCAGGATAGACTGACAGCAACAACTTGCATCCATAAACATCAAGAAGGGTTGGTTGAAGCGCAGATAGACTAGAATGGGTTTAGTACATAGAGAGGTTCTCAAGGCATTAAAGGCTGTTCTTGCTCAGGACACCACTCAAACAGCACATTTTTCTGCAGGAGGTAGAACAGCGGTTAAGCGAGGTCAGCAAACTGGGGGATAAACTGCCAATAATAGCCCACCATGCCTAGGAATACCTGAATATCCCTTAAGTTTTGGGGGCAAGTCATCTTTTCTATGGCATCGACCTTGTCCAGTATAGGCTGGATACCATCCTTGGAAACCTTGTGCCCCAGGAATTCTAGTTCAGAATTAAAGAAGGAGCAATTTGAGGTTTTAGCTTTATGGACGCCTTTTGTAGCCGATTGAAGACCTCCCATAAATGCTTGATGTGCCCGTTAAAGGTTTGAGAAAAAACGGTAATGTCATCTAGGTAGACAATGACGCAGGAAAGCTTCAAGTCCCCAAGGATCCTATCCATGGCACATTGGAAAGTGGCCGAGGCGTTACAAAGGCCTTGGCGCATCCTTGTGGGCTTAAATAGTCCTTCATTGGCTACAAGTGCACACTTAGCCCAGTCCTTAGGGGCGAGTTCAACCTGCCAATACCCGCTGGAAAGGTCCATGACAGAAAAGTATTGGGATCTGGTGAGCAGACAGAGGGAATCATCAATTCAAGGCAAAGGATAACTGTCCTTTTAGGTGATGGAGTTTAGTCATCAATAATCCATCACCACCCGGTGGCTGCCATCCTTCTTCCAAACCAGCAGAATAGGAGAGGCCCAAGGGCTGCGTGAGTGCACCAGGAGTCCGGTGTCAAGTAGTTGTTTGAGTTTAACAGTAACCTGGGCCTCTTCAACCTTGCTCTTTTGGTAAGGTCAGGACCAGAAGAAAGGAGCATACCCAGTTTCTACATGATGGAGGACTCCATTCATTGTTCCAAAGTCATAGGTCAAGGTCAAAAATAGGTCCAGATATTCTTCCAACAACTCTAAAACCTTATGCTGTTGGTCGTCTGAGAGGTCTTTACTGATATTAGTATTAACCAGACTAACTGGGGGTGGAGCTTCCAAGCTAAAGTCCTTCAAGTCCCCAAAGATTTGGACATTGGCAATAGCTTCCACCAGTAGTAGGCGGAAGGACTGTTTGGACCTACTATATTGGGTTCATCAAGAGGTTGGCCAACAGCACTAATATAGATCTGGCGAAAGCTGGATCTAGGTCCCCAGACAATTTAGCACCTCCTTTGGGGATGGGTTATCTAGGCCTTGGACCTCTAACAGGTACCCTGAGAGGATTTTAACATGGACCTGGGTGTCAGCAATGACCTGAGATTTCAGGGGAATTGTAGTTGCCTTAGGTAAGTAGATTGGCATGCCTTCTTGCCCATCAACAGCAGAAGGGGGCAGTCAGACTCATGAACCCCTAATGTGATATTCAAGCCGATTGATTCAGTTTTCACTCTCCAGCAGACAAGCCCAGGCTTCAACCTTGGTTTTGGAATTGCGGGGGTCTCAAAGATAAGCGGGATACAATGCCCAAGTAAGAATAGAAAGCCACCATCGTAATGGAGCACTGCCAAATAATCTTGAAGTATTTGAGTCCTAAGGAGCAGGTCATATCTAGGGTTATCTAGAGCGATGGCAGGCGTGTCTACAGCGAGCTTCCCAAATTGTATCAGTAGAGAGGAATAAGCCCCTATAGATCGGATGCATTGGGGGCCAGCCATGCCATAATCCATATAGTGCAGCATATTGGGAGCGATCTTGATGCACTTCATCAACTTGGAGAATATACATTTATAAGGGGCCACTGTCGACTATAGCATGGACTGGTATTTTATGAACTCAAACTGTGACCCAGGTGACCAGAATTCCAAATTGGGGTGACAAAGTGAGGAACATGGGAGTGTCATCAGAAGAAGAGTAAGCAGTATCAATTTCTTTATTATCTTTAGATACCGAAACTTCTTCTCAAGATGTTGTAGCTCCTGGTTTGTTCAAGGTTATGGAGGATTCTTGAGGCTGGGTAGGGATGTCAGCATGAAGCTCCTCGTCCTTCAAACTGACGGCCCTTTTCCTGCCTCTTTGGAAAGTCATTTCCAGCATTTCTTGGCGCTGTTTTGGAACCATTACAGTAAGTGCATTGGGGTCAAGGATTTTTCTGGTTTTTGACCACATGGACTCTAAGACAGTTAGAGGGGCCTGTGGAGGTAGCCTTAAAGTTTAAAGTTGACATAGGGATCTCATTAAGGGCCTCCTTGGTCTCTCAGATGCAGGTAAACCCATTCTTCTGGCCGATCATATGCATTTGAACCTCAGGGTAGGATCCCAACGCAGTAATGACAGTGGTAATAGCGTCATCCAGGGTGATAAGATTTGTGGCGACCAAGGGTTGTACTTGGGCATAAAAGTGGCAGGTGAACTCTGTGGGGCTTTCTCCTTTGTTCAGTCAGATACCCATGAAAGCTTGTTTTGGTTGGCCAGGGTTTGGTTGCTGCTGAACTCTTGGATTAAAGCTGTGTGGACCTGATCCTAAGTTGTGCACTCCTTCAAATGGGGGTCATGATCTCCCAGGTAGTGCTATATAGGAAGGAGTGAATATACTTTACCTTCTGCTGATTGGTGGCCTCCTCCATAGAGCTCTCATAAGCGTACAGGAAGGATGCAATGCTCTCTTGGCCAGGAATGAACCTTTCATTAAAACTAGTCTAAAGTTAGTTTCCAGAGGAGTGGAGAGGGTGTTAACACCAGGGATAGGTGCTGGCTCCAAGATCTCAGTTTCCACATAGTTGCGGGATCCCTGCTGGTCTAGCCAGCGTCATAGGCCCTCAAGGTCCTCTTAGATATTGTCCCAATTTTGGTTGAGGGATGAAACGGAAGCCTTATCCGTGACTTGCTCCTTTAAAGATTGAATGTTGGTACCTTGGTAGTGAAGCTGGTCCTTGAGAGTGGTCAAGTGGGTCTCAAACCCTTAACAAGTTTGCTCCAGCTGAGAGATGCAAGCATTGGTAAGTTTGGAAAAACGTTTAGGTTGCCCATTTCGTCTGACAGGGCATCTAAGGAGACCCTAGGGTCAAGGGGGACTCCATCCATTCAGAGTTTGCATCCTTCAGTTAAATTCCGAATTTGATCATATAAAGCAGCCAAGGCTGTCATCACATCCTTCTGCCAGGGGTCCTCTGGGCCAGCAGCAGTGGGAGCCAAGGGACCTGAGAGCCTAGGGGGTCCACGGGGACCCTCTGGCCCTTTAGGCCCCTCACGCCCCACAGGGCCTTCAGGCCCCTAGGACCTTCAGGACCTTCACCCCTAGATGGGTAGTCGCGAGAGGCCAGCTCCTGATAGTGTTAATGTAGGGTCCATACCAGATCCCCGACTTGAAGGAAGCATTAATTCCAAGTTGTTTTGAGGAGCTGTATTTTCTGATGCATCTCATCCTCAAGATAACCGGAGATTCCGCTATCTAACAACATTACCTGATCTTGGACTTCGTTGATCAGCCGTTGATTATTAATAATGGCCTCACAGTTGTTATGAATGAAGGAGGAGGCTGCATTATAAAAATTGATGAGGTGGTTTTGTAGGGCCTGGGTGAGCCCCAGTTGTCGTGAGACTTCTTGATGGTGCAACCCAACCAGTTGGAGTAAGTGATGGATAGTGGGGTGAACAAAGTGGTGGAGGTAGCATTCAGGGCTCAATGTGAGTTCTGCTGGTGGCAGCTGGGCCGATCTGTAGAGGTCCCACATGGTAAAGGGAATGGAGGAGGCGTGGGAATGACTAGTGTGGGCACCCGCAGAGTAGATGCCATTTATTAGTTGTCAAACAACCTTGTTAAGGTTCTCATATTGAAGTTGGTACTGACTTCCATCAATAGAAAAAGTTGAACTGGAAAGCGGCTCAAGATTCTAATAATCCAGGTTGAGTGGCCAGTATTTCATGCTGCGAGGTACTAACCCATTATCAACACTTATTGACTGACCAGCGGCTTGGTCTTCTGGGCTGCTAGTATTTTCCATCATGATAGACGTTTTCACTTGAGACAGCTTAGAGCCCCCTGTAGTGAGCACCACGTTTGTTGGCGCTACATTTCTCTAGACTGGTGCCGAGGTCCAAAAGTGGCTCAAAGCTGAAATTTACAGAAAAGGTCAAGAAGGAAGTGGAAAGTTAGTTAAAATATCAAATAATTTATTAGGCTTAAAAGGATTCAATATTTATAGGGTACATTGGGACTCAGTGCCTCAGGAATCGTCAGGGCCTCATCCATTCAGGATCTTTACTGATCTTCTGTGATGGCCGCCTCATGGGAATCCTCAATGGATTGTGTCGCCCACCTGACCAAATTGGTGGAAACGCTGCCCCACGTGACTCAGGAATTGGGGAAGAGGTTCCTAAAGCCAATTCACTTTGGGTAGGTTCAGAAACTGATTCATTATGGCCTGATCTAGAAGTGGAGAATTTGATTTGATTGTTATCTCAAATTCCAACATGGTGTCACAGTGAAATGGATGGATTGTCACAAAAGCGTGAAGCTCTGCCAATCAATCCACTCCATTCAGAACCATAAATTGCAACATGGGGTCTGCGCTGTAAACGGCCAAACCCTCTGTGAGCTCATATCAGAGGCATTTGACGGAAAGGCGGGAGGGCAAATTTGGAGAACTGGACCATCAAAGTGGCCTCATTCAGAATCCAGGTATGAATAGTTTGGAGGGGGATTTTTTATAAATTAATTGCAGCTTAGATGCTGCCATTGCATTGGCCTCAGAATAGAAACTGAGGTTGAAAGACCCCTTAAAGTAGCGGAAATTAATGAAGGTAGCAGGTTTAAACACCACTGTGGCCATCTCAATGATGGCCATGCTTACATATGGGAAGAAATTACCATATTTGACCTGGAGGCTGAAACACAAATTGCTCCGTGGGAGCACCAAAGGGCTCCAGAGAACCGCCTGAGAACTTATGAGATGATGGGCCAAGTCCTGAGGGGGACATAACGCCTGGTAGCATTAGGGGGGCTAGCAGAGCCAGCCCAGGTGCGCTTCAGGAGCATCCAAAAGATGCCAGATGGTGGCGCACCACCACTCCAAGCCAGGGTAGCAGGCGTCATGGCATTGACATTGGTAAGCTTTGGCTCAATTGAGCGGTCATTTTTTGTATTTTTTTTAAAATACGAGTTTGGCTTCAATTTAGTTATCATAGCAAAAGAGAAAGCTGTGGGTTGGGTCAGATCTCAAGGTCTCCAATCCTGTCTTTCTTTAGCTATTCTTCAAATCAATTCCCTATTTAAACAGTCATACCACAATGAGGAAATTAACAATTAATCTTCTCTATTTGAATTTAGTATAAAATCTTCCTACGCTTAAATTTATTAATTAAGTTTGGTTTTCTCTGCCAAACCCTTGTGACATCTGCAATGTGGCCCAGCGGCCCATGTATTGACTGGGTCATCCCAGCCATATTCTCAACAACGTTTTTACAATAGTCACTTAAGCCGATCGTTTCAGGGCCTTTTTGTATATTACCATGGTCTCGAGCTCCCTACACCCAGGCCTATTGGCCCTGAGGACGCAAAAGCTTGGTTCCTCAACAGGTTGTTTTTCTTATTGGCAGCTCGTTGGCGCTCTGCTGCTACCTATCTCCCAGATTACTCTAACGTTTTTTGAGCGGCAATGCCCCTGACATTCTGGCTCACCTTTGTGTGCTTTTGTACCCTGACTGACAGTCCAGTCTAAACTTTATCTGCCATCTCCCTGACACAAGTCTTCTTGCCGTTAGTTGAGATTTGCATATATCACGAGCAAAAAGGCCTAACTGGCAACATTAATGAACTTGTTGGACCCAAAGAGTCAGGAGCTGGTGGTGCCTAAGATCAGTGAGATTGGGCTGTCTTACCAGAATGCAAAGAACATTATCATATGGAATTTTGGTGGAGTTTAGATATTGATGACTAAGAAAACCGCTTTCCTCGATATTTTTTCAAGAAGAATGAAAAATCCTAGAGTTTACCAATTGCTTTTACCTCAACGCTCATATGATATATGGTTCAAAGTTCTTAGATAATTATGATGCACAGATTGCCTTAGAAAGGTTTGTTAACCTTACAGAGAACATTAATGGGTCATGTTGCCTGTTTAGAATGATGTCATAACGTATTGTAGATGGTGAACTATCTCTGACGCTGCACTTCAGCCTTTGATACACCCAATAAAGGGACCGCAATAACTTAGAGAACCAAAGCAAGCACCTCCTGCAGAACATTGAAGAAAACTGCACAACTGTCGCCTGACAGGAAGAAATGTCATCTGCCTATCATGTGTCACTAATGCAGCATGAAGGGGCACTACACCATTTAGTGCAATGCTAAAGGGCTCAAAACCAAGGTGCATCACGTGTGATTGGCAGATACTTGATCAGTTAAGAGAGTAGACGGAGTAAAAATAAAATATTCTACTTCTTCCAGATTCCAATATATCCATAGTTTAAACCATAACACCCTGGCTCACTCAAATCCTCAATCTGTCATCACTGATGACGCACTAGCGGTCAATATCCACTCACACTGGGAGGACACTATAGTTCAGTCAGCTGAAGTAGTATAGAGCCCTTAGTACAGCAGTTGGGCAGTACAACTTACTAGTTGTTTCTAGTGACATGCCAAAGCTAGAAGGGTTAATGTGACTATCCCCCTTGAAGAATTAAAAAGTCTAGCCCCCTACTATGCAGTAAAGTACAGTCCTATCTGATTTAGGCTGACAACCTAGGCTTACATTTGATAAATAACACTGATTTTACTATTCTAGGTGTAGATACTTTGATATTAGCATGTCAAGGTCCAGTCAAGGTTATAGTAGACATAAGGCCCCTATTAATATTGTATTAACTAAATTAGTAAAAAACTGGGTCTATTACTGGATATTGACCACTGCAAGGAATACAGAACAGTGGGACCCAACTTAACTACCTCACTAAAAGCCTACAGTGCGCTGCTGCTAAGGTTTAGTCCATTATTATTTCAGCTCCTGCATCGTCCCCTCTAACCCATTATGATATCCACATTTAGATCTCCTTCATGAGGTGTACAGAATCAAAACTGATTTTGAGAAAATAATCTTTTATACTTGTCCAGAACTTTCCAATGTACTACAAGAGCGGAAACCAGAAAATAGAGAAATGATATCTGATGTCTATATTTCTAACCTTTAAAGATGGAATTATACCCATCAGAAATAAAAAAGGGTCTGGCCGTACTCAATATTTACTACATCTGATCTCTAAGTTGTAAGGCATTTGTAAGTCCTAGGGAACGTCCCCTTTGCGTAGATTGGGCAATTTTTCAATTCCCAAATAAAAAGGGTCCAAAAAGTGTGGCTATGCCCCTCATCACCCAGGGCAATCTCACCCACGTGGTAGTTGAGCGCTGGGTAACAGCACTCCCTCTAAAGATTTTTCCCCTGGTACCCTTGCTCACCTCAGCTGAACTTGTCTGCCAAGTTGAAGAAATCTGCACTGAGATTATCAAATCGAAGATGAAAGGTCCAAAACCAATAGGGATAAAGCCTGACGATTGGAAACCTAATGGTCAATAAGGGACAAGTATTTAATTTTTGGCCATAATTGCTGACAGTTTTAACTCAGGTAGCAGTACAATCGCTGATGCCAAACACTCCTCAAAATCATTGGGGATGATCCCCAATGAGCAGATGGAACCTTTGGGCCTTTGCAGATAACTTGAAACCTTAATCTAATGAATCAAGAATTGCAGCTGACATAACTCATTTGGCTGAAAAAAAGGCCCAGTGACCAGGAACAGGTGGGTTTGCCATCCCAAACTCGTTTCCAACCAATTAGGACTGTGCATATGTAAATGGCCCTGGAAATTCCCGTTGCTCTTTGGGCTAGATGTCATCACACCAACTTATGAAAATGCAGTCAAGTCTCAGCCCTGGAGTTTGTGACTAAACTGATAGTAACTCATCCTGCTGCAAAATCCTTTGATGTGAGTTAAATTAGGATTATCTGTTCCCTCCCCCAAAAATTCGCTAGGTTAGGTCAAATTTAAGGGGCCCAATCCCCTCTTTGACCCACTACCAGTTGAACACTATTTAATCAGTTGCATTGCTCTAAGAAAATTTTTGGTTGATTTTCTTCATTTGTCTTTCCAAAAAATCCCTTTACCCAAATTCCAGTTTCTATATTAAAAATAACCGCCCTTTCCACCTATATTCCAACAAGACTCAGGGTTTATGGCCATATTTACCTGGTATTTTGCTAGGTGCCTACACATGTAAATGGCTCAGGGGTACTTATGGGCGGAATTTCTTCCTAGTTCCATAACCGTCGTACCAGCAGCAGTGCCACTGGCATTCTGGTTTGCCGTTTGGGTGCTTCAGCATCCAAGCTGGCAGGCTGGTCTAAAAATAACTTGCTGTTTGCCTGAAATAATTGACCAACCATCATTCCCAACCATTTCCGCCTTTCTCATTGATATGAGCTTAGCAATGGTCCTTTTTTCTCAGCTGTATCAGGTTGTGAAGAAATTTTACCATGGCCATAATAGACTAGTCCCTCTCAAATCGTACAAACCACATCCCTTAGTTGCCGCGGCCATTGTGACCATGTCAGTATGTTCTGGCATTCCGACCTATGGAAGGTTTACTCCTGCTACAAACCTAGTGGTTTCCCCTGATCCTAGTACCATCTCTTCCATATTTACAGATTCAACTACAGCTGCCAATAAGGAGAATCTTGCCTACTTTTTACTGCCCATGAAGATTAGTATTGGGTCTCACCACAGCTCCTTTGAAGATTTGGTGGATACCAGAACTACAGGTAATTTTATGAGTTTTAAGCTAGCCTAACAATTGGAGCTTGACCTGGATCTAGGTCCTTTGACGATAATTGCTTCTTCAGCCTCCCAGACCTCATATCTAGTCTGTTGGACAGTTCCTTTATCAGCACATCAGTTTAGCTTTTGTGATTGGTTCTCAGCAATGCCAAACTTGGTACCTCTGATAATCTTGGGGGTTGGATGGTGGTGCCAACAACATGTAAAGATTCACTGGAGTCAAATATGTTATCATTTGCTAATGATCAAAAGTAGGGAGAATTTCCTTTAGTTAATATCTGTAATAAAACTCAAGGTCGCAGCTTCATCACTTCCCTTGTTTCCCCTGCGGGCCTTCCATCTGATTTTCCTGAAGAATTGATGTGCTATCAAAGTATCTTCGATTCTGATAAGGCGGACCATCTTCACTCTCACACTAAATTTGACTTAGGATTCCATAAAACGGTACAGTTGGTGAACATCAATTGTTCTTTGTATCCACACACAGCAGAGGAGGAGGTTGCTCTTAACACCTGATTAGACGATATGCTTAAGAAAGGGTGGTTATTTAAATAGACGTCACCAATTGCCTCTCCCATCGTTTCTGCCAAGAAGGCTGATGGTTCCGACTATCCCTGCGTGGATTATGGACACCTAAATAAAACCACAGTGAGAAATCCCTACCCTTTGCCCCTGGAGAAAACTACCAGTCAAGTGATCACTAAGTCTCATGTGCTCTCCAACCTTAATCTTGTTAATGCCTTCAACCAAATACGTATAATGGAAGGACAAGACTGGCTTACCACGATTTGAACAAATGGAGGTATTTTAAATCTGCATAATGCCCTTCAGGTTGAAAAACGCCCTAGCCACATTCTAAAGAATGATTGATAGCGTTCTGGGTGACCTCCAGTTTACTTGCACAGTCGCATATATTGATGACATCTTGGTTCACTCCCCACCTCCTGAACAACATGCAAAATATTTGGAAGTGGTCATGGCTGCTTTGCGCAATGCGGGCCTGTTCATCAAGCCTTCAAAATGTGAGTTTTATAAGGAGGAAGTTACCTTTCTCAGGAACCTAGTCTTAAAAGATGGTTATGCGATTCCCCAACAAGTTGGAAGTCATTCATGAATGGCCAACTCCAACAACCCAAAAACAACTAAGAAGTTTCTTGGGCACCATTATTTTCCTGAAAAAATTTTCCTCAGCCCTTTCTCAGTTAGCCGCTCCACTTCACCCACTCATTGGTAAGAATGTACCTTTTTGTTGGACTCCCGAGTGCCAGAAGGCGTTCAAGTCAGTTAAATAGGTGTTCTTATCTCCCCCCATCCTAAAACACGTGGATCCTTCCAAACTGTATATCATTGCATGCAATGCTTCACCAGTATCAGTTGGGGCAGTTCTGCTCCAGGAGCACGATGGGTTAACACATCTGGTCGCCTACTTTTCCAAAAAATCCCTTCTATTGAGCAATCATGGGACATTTATAATAAGGAGTTGGCAGCCGTAGTATGGGCGTTGACTCATTGGTGATATCTGTTACATGGTGCCAGCACGAGTTGCCTGTGTGTATGGATCACCAAGCTCTTCTGTATTTCTGTAACCTTCAAAAATTGGCACATAGGCAAGTTCATACCTATTGGGATTTATGCAGTTTCAATTTTAAGTACAAATTAGTGAAAGTCCGTTAAATGTGCTTCTAAATTTCCTTAGTTGCAACCCAGCTCATTGCCACACAGACTCAGATAAAATGGACCTGGTTACCATGATTCCCACCACCCAAATTTTATCTATTGCACCACTTGTGGTCACATCAGTAGACTTAGCTATTGATGCTCCATTTATTTCCTGGGTTTTAGCAGCTCAAATGACCTGCCCCAAAGGAGTGTAGTTAATAAACCAATTGTCCCTTCAAGCTCATAAACATTACCTATATTCCCTAGTGGAGGGTCTCATCTATTTTTGGTCACAGGTATGGGTTCCCCCTCTCTTCAGAGCTGAGGTGTTTTGGTCACATCACGACCCTCCCACAATTGACCATCTGGGTGTTAGGAAATGTACCAAGTTAATCAAATGGACTCTTAATTGGGCGGGTTTATCAAAGGAAGTACCATCCTGGATAGCCGATTGTGTTACTTGCGCATGGGCCAAGTCAGATTGGTCAAGAAGGAAGGGCCTTCTTCATACTTTACAACAGGCGGAGGGTCCATGGACATCAGTGTCCATGGATTTTATTGTCAAACTCCCCTGTTCTAATGGATTTACAGTGGTTATGGTGGTGGTCAATTGTTTTTAAAAATTTTCTTTATTTATTCTATGCTCATCCATGATTACTTTAGAAGAAACCGCTTGTCTCTTTGTACGCCATGTGTTTTTGATGTTTGGCCTCCCACAGGAGATTATTAGTGAACGCTGGCCCCAGTTTACAGCACGTTTCTGGAATAAGCTTTTATCAATCTTAAAAATCACCCCCTGCCATTCCACAGCATATCATCCCCATTCCAACGGACAAACTGAGCGGGTTAATCAAATTTTGGAACATTATTTGCGTTGCTACGCAGCAGTTGCACAAGATAACTGGTCCAATGATCTTCTCCTCGCCCAATTTTCCTATAATAATGGAACTCACACTTCTACGGGTTTTTTCCCTATAAAGCAACGTTGAGGTAGTATCCCTCATTTTTAGTTTGTACCTGTCTTCGTCCAGAGGTCCCTGCTGCCACAGATCACGTTGAGCACATTTGGTCTACCCACTCTTTAGTGCAGGAGCATCTCACAAAGGCTATCGATGATTACAAGCAGTTTGTGGATTGAAAACGGCTTCCTGGACATGATATAGTGGTGGGCTCATATGTTATGTTAGATACGCGCCATTTGCGGAAGCAGGTACCTTCCCAGAAGTTTTCAAGCATGTGCTTGGGTCCCCACCTGGTGAAGGAAAGTTGGGCAATAATGCTTTCTGATTTAAAGCTGCCAGCTCATTGGAAACAGTATCCTGTCTTCCATGTAGCTCAGTTGCCCCGTTCAAGGGGACTGTTCCCACCAATCCTGAGCTAATAGCAATTGAGGATGCTGGAGAAGATGAGGTGGAAAACATCTTAGCATCCCATAAATATTGGAGGTCCTTTCAGTATCTTGTTGCCTGGAAGGGTTATTCAGCCTACAAAGACAGTTGGGTCAAGGCTCATGATTATAAAAACTGCATGGAGCTGGTTGAGGCGTTTCACAAGTCCCATCCAGATGCTACCTGTCCTCCCCAAAAGTTGCCACCTTGATGGCAATCAAGTTGCCCAAGGCGCACAAATATGTAGCTCTTTACGCAGTTTCCCAGCAGTGATGTCCCTCCTTTGGCAAAAGGAAAGGGTAATGTAAGTCCCTGGGAACGTCCTCTCTGTGTAGATTGGGCAATTTTCCCATTCCCAAACAAAAAGGGTCCAAAAAGGGTGGCTGTACCCCTCGTCACTCAGGGGAAATATTGCTCACATGGTAGATGAGTGCTGGGTAACAGCACTCCCTCTAAAGATTCCTCCCCTGGTACCCTTGCTCACCTCAGCTGAACTTGTCTTTCAAATTGAGGAAATCTTCACTGAGATTACCAAATTAAAGACAAAAGGTTTAAAAGCAACGGGGACAAAGCCTGATGATCGGAAACCTATGGTCAAGAAGGGATAAGTATCAATTATTGGCCAGAATTGCCAATGGTTTTGACTCAGATGGCATTATGATTGCTGACGCCAAACAATTCTCAAAATAGTTGGGGATGATCCCCAATGAGCAGATGAAACCTTTGGGGACATTTGCAGATAATTTGGAGCCTCTATCTAATGAATTGAGAGTTGCGGCTGACATAACTCATATGGAAGAACAAAAGGCCCAGTGACCAGGCACAGGTGGGTTGGCCATCCCAAACCTGTTTCCAACTAATTTGGACTGTGCCTATGTAAATGGCCCTTGGGGAATTCCCGTTGCTCATTGGGCTAGATGCCATCACACCAACTGATGAAAATGCAGTCAATTTTTAGCCCTGGAGTTTGTGACTGAACTGATAGTAACTCAGCCTGCTGCCAAATCCTTTGATGTCAGTTTCAATTAGGATTATCCGCCCCCTCCCCCAAAAATTCTGGGTTAGGTCGAATTTAAGGGACCCAATCCCTTCTTTGACTCACTACCAGTTGAACACTATTTAATCAGTTGCATTGCACTGAGAAAATTGTTGGTCAATTTCTTCATTTATTTTTAATTTAATCCCTTTACCCAAATTCCAGTTTCTATGTTGAAAACTAAACCGCCATTTCTGCCTATATTCCAACAACCCTCAGGGTTATGGCCGTATTATCTGGTATTTTGCTTGGTGCCTACACACGATTATGGCTCAGGGGTACTTATGGGCGTAATCTCTTCTTAGTTTCATAATTGTCATACCAACAGTAGTGCCACTGGCATTCTGGTTTGCCGTTTGGGTGCTTCAGCACTTAAGCTAGCAGGCCAGTCTAAAAATACCTTGCTGTTTGCCTGACAGCATTTAATGAGGGCTGGACACCAACTTACCATTCCACCCAGCTACCAGGTCATAGTGAACATGGATATTTATCTCAAGCTACTGCCAGATCTATACAGCAAGATGTTCATACCTTTCAACCGCTCACACTGGGAACCAATTTTTAGCACAAGAACTCATTCTCTCAGATCATAAAAAGAGTCTTGCGTACTATTAACTAACCTCTTCCCCTACCCAATTTAGATGAAATGTCATCAAAACATCTCCTTACTCCATACTGTACTGATGGAAGAAGTGCAAGGTGTACATGAATTTGGGACTCTGGATTAGTTTATGTTAGAGGAAAAAGGTTGTGAAATCATTTTCTCAATCATACTTAGTGAATCCTTGGTTGGACTTATGGAAGTTTAAAAGGATCAGGTGAAGGTCGTATTTAAAAATCAAGATGATTTTTGCAATGGATGAATTTGATTTGGGATGTGCCAAGGATGTACTACATCATATTAACACTGGGAACCATCCGCCAATATGACTTTCTTATCTGCCAGTCCAAATGGAGAATGAGGTCATCAACAAGGAGATCAACCATCTGGTTCAGAAGGGAATGCTGTTGTTGAATAAAAATCCTGTGGGGGTCACCAGTTTTAATCATAAAAATAAAATAAAAGATGGATCCAACCAAGTGGTAATCAACTACTGGCAACTCAACGACACTACAAAGAAGGATTATTACCACTTTCTGACAATTGATGATGCACTTGACTGAATTTGCAGTGAAAATACTTCTCCATCATGGATATGATTTTAGCCACTGGCAGATAGAGGTGCTTTATAAGAACAAGAAAAATGTGTCATTATAACAACCCAAGGGCTGTTGCTAACCCAAAAAAATGCCACAGGGGTTCTCTAATCCTAAGCCATGTTCCTTTTTTTAGTACTAGATGGTCCCAACCCAAGGGGGATTCATCGATGTTTATTGAATTACGCCTGGGCTCCTAAGAGCCTGAGGCGAGGGAAGGGGAGGGAGGAGGCATCAAGAAAGGGAGGGGGGTTTGCGCGCCAGAGCCGTGCTGCAGTGACAACTGAGCGGGGGAGGGTTGGCGACATAGTGCAGACCTTCAGGGCCATCTCAAAGTGTACCTGAAAGTGGGTGATCATGTGTGGAAGGGTCCACACCTGCTGGTCAAATGCAGCATGAAGGAAGGAGTTATGGATGGTCCAGATGGCTGTGGCATAGGCGAGGACATAGAGGAGTCGGTGGCAACCAGGCAATTTCTGCTCGAACATGAGGTCTTGCACAGGGTGTCCAGACCAGGGCTGAGCATGGAGGAGCGCGCGGGCCTTTAGCCAAAATGCAGCGACACCTGGACAGGTGTAAAAACAATGGAGGTGGGAGTCAATAGGCTCCACACAGTGGGGGCAGCTTCAGTGCTGGAAGGTAGGGCCAGTCTGGTCCCCTGTCCTTTATGAACAGTGGAGCACCCTCCATAAGGTGTTGGACACCTTTGCTGACAGGATGGGGCGATAGACGTCCTTCCACAATCCTTAAGGTCAAATCTCACGGAGGGAGGGAGGAGCTCAAGGAGTCTTGGGCGGATGGGAGAACGATCTTGGGGGTTGAGGCGAGTTGTGACAACTTGTCCATTGTGCACAATTGCATGGCGACGGGGGCTGAGGCCAGGGCCTTCCCTTCTGTATGGGAAGGCATGGTGGATCCGCGCGCCTACTCGTTTCAGGGCAAGGAGAGCCTGGTTCCAGTAGGGGGATGAGGATGGTTTTAGGCGATGGCCTGGGTGGTTTGTGAGCCACTCCCCTAATGAGGTCAGAGATGCTCTAGGAAGACCCAGAGCTGCTGACACTGACTGGCGGAGGGCGGGCGCCCATTGGGGCATGGAGGTCGCGTCCCAGCAGACAATCGGCCATAGGAACTTCAGGAAGATTGTGGTGGCGTGGGATCGCGTGTCCAGAAGCCCTAGGCCCCCTTCATTGCAGGGTCGGGCAATGGTTGAGAGGGCCATTGGTGGATGGTTTGAGCCCCAGATCCAACAGCGGAGGAGTACATTGAGCCGCGTATAAAAGGCATCTGTGAATGGGCAGACGTGCACTAGGAACCAGACTTTGGAGAGGAGGAACACATTGGCCATCAGAGCTTGACCCTGGGGGTGATGTGCCGCCGGTTCCAGCTGGCAATCCTGGAGTTAACTGCTGCAAGGAGCAGGTCCTCATTGTCTTTTAGCGCAACTCCTTGTTGGTTGGTGAGAACGCCCAGGTGACGGAAGGTACCGCGCTCTGGTTCAATACCAAATGGTGGGGGGAAGGTGGGGGAGCCGGCCTGTACAACTGTTGTCTTGGAGGTGTTGACCATGGTGTTGGACGCCTTGGTGTACCTCTCAATGGTCACAGCAGCGAGGGCAACATCCCCAGGGCAGCCAAATGCAATGGCAGTGTCATCTGCAAATGCCATGGTGCGTGTGGGGGCTTTACCTGGGACCAGAATCCCTGTTAGCTTGTCCTGTAAGGAGGCCAAGAGGGGGTCAAGGGTGATGTTAAAAAGGATAGGGCTCAGGGGGTCCCCTTGCCGGAGACCTTGTCCAACTGGTACTGCCACTGTAAAACCCATTGGCGCCAGGACTCTGGTGTGGAGCTGGTCATAGAGCGCTGATATCCAGCGCCTAGCTGCGGGTGGGAGATGGAAGCGGGCCAGGGAAGCATCAATATACTTCCAGGCTACCTGATCATATGCTTTCTTCATATCCAGGAGAGCCACAAAGCCATTCACCTTACGAGAGTTAGCAGTCAAAGTCACGTGAAGGTCATTATAGTTGTCCCATAACGACCTCCCCGGAATAAAACCGTGCTGGGATGGGGAGAGGCGAGATGACACCCATTTGGTGATGCGGTTGGCCAGAAGCTTCGTGAAGAGCTTGTGGTCAGTGTTGATCAACGCTATGGGGCGCCAGTTCGCCAGGTTCTCACGGTCTGACTTCTTGTGAATGAGGGTCGTGATTGAGCCTCTGGAGTCGGAGAGGACCTCGCCATTCACCAACAGTGCAGCGAAGATGTCGCGGAGGGTTCTGGCTATCACTGCAGGTTCCAGAAGGTCACCTCAAAGGGTATTCCGTCTGGGCCTGGGGCTTTAAGCCGTGGGGATTTCAAAAGGGTTTCCATCACCTCCTGGATGGAAATAGGCGCCAGTAGAGCCTCATCAGCCCGTGGGTCAATGGGCGGCTCTGGAGCCCGCCACAGGAAGTCTTGGATGTCTGATGGGTCCACCTGGGTGGCATGGAAGAGGCTGGAGTAGAAGCGGTGTAGTTCCTGCGTGATTTCCTCCTTATCTGAAGTGGTTGTAGTGCCAAGCTTCAGTGCAGAATATCCTGCGCTGTTGACCGGGCTTTTTGTTTCTGAAAGAAGAAGCGGGTGGGGCGTTCCCATTGAGCATAGTAGCGAGATGTTGTAAAGTTTGCTGCCCGTTCTTCCTGCAGTGTGAGCTCCAAGAGGAGTGCTTACTGCGCCGCTTCCCAGTCTTCCAACCATCTGAGAGAGGGCGAAGGCTGGCAGTTTCGCTCCAAATGTCTGATTCTGGCTTCCGCCCTTTTGACTCTGGCGCGAGCTGCAGTCATCTGGGCTTTGGCACAGTTGTAAGCAACGCGGGTGATGCCCTCCTTGGTCACCGCCCATCTAGCCTTGTGGTCAAGCAGGTGGGGTGGGGGAGGTGAGAGTCTCCCGGATGGTCATAGACAGCTTCTCCTTAGTGAAGGGGTTGTTGAGAAGAGCTGGGGCAACCCTAGGCCAGAACCTACGCGACGGTCTAAGTGTGGTGGTAAGGACAACGGTGAGTGACCTGTGATCACTCAGATGGTTGTCACGAGAGATGGGAGAGGAGACGCGGCCAATTAGCAGGGGGCCAATCAGTGCCATATCTATTCGTGGCGCTGACTGGAAAGCTCCTCCATCATACTGGATCCTAATCATGCAACCTAGGCCAGACGCGGAGGGCGGAAGCGCATCTATAAAGCCACTCAGGCGAAGGAAATCCTGGAGGCGACTTGATCCAGGGCGTTCCTTTGCTGCAGGGGGTAAGAGTCATGGACGCGACTTATGGTTGTGTTGAAATCTCCTAAGAGGACTGTATTCCGTGGGAGATTGAGTTGGACGAGCTCTTCCAAGAGCCTATTTGCTCCTGACCTGCATTAGGCAGGTAGATGCTTGCAGAGAAGAAGGAGAAGTCAGGAGTGGTGAGTTTGGCCAGTATGAGGCGGCCACCTAGATATTGTGAAAAAGAATGGGTTTTAACCCGGGGATTCAAAACAATAAGGGCATCATGGTTTGTCCAGAAGGAGTTGCCTCCAAACTGTTTATTCCATGCAGATTGTTCGTGGGGGAGGATATGGGGCTCCTGGACAGCAGCGATGTCAATTTGTGCTGACCTGAAGTTTTGGAGGAGGCGGGCTCTCTGCTTAAAGTCCTGCAACCCATTTTGCGTTGATGGATTGCAGGGCCAGGGTGCTGCCATGGGGACTCATAGCTGTTCCCCTCCATGTCCTGGGGGTTGCCAGCGCTTAAACCTGCTGCTGTGAGGCGGCTAGTTTTGAGTCCTTTAGCTTGACTATTAGCTGCAATCCGTGAGGAGCGTCGAGGGTTCTGAGGGGAAGGAGAGGGTGGGGGGTGGAGGACCCATAAACCAGCCTAGGATGCTGCCCCCGCTCCGTTGCAGGGGAAGAACCTGAGGGTGCTCAATGGTGACCTCCGCGGTGTCCCCATTTGATGAGTCTGAGTCCATATTCACTTCCTCCAACACTGCAAAGGATCCGCGTGAAATGGACTGTGGGGTTGGGGTAGGACTCTTTGAGGTGGCACTTCTACCGCAGGCCGCGGGTTGCCAGTCCATGCTGGTGGGCATAGCTCCATTGGGAGCTGAGGGTTGATGCGATAAATTGCTGGTGGAGGTTGGTGGGGGTGCCGCGGAGCCCTGAGTGGGGGTGGCTGACGAGGGGCACCCTGTGGGAGATGCCTTGCGCTTGGTGAGAGAGGGAGTTGACTCTGGGAGATTGGAGGGGGTTCCCACTGGAAGGGGGGCATGAGCGCGAAGGTATCCCATACTGATAGTGGGGTTAGCTGTTTCAACTGCTAGGCGTAAGGCCTCAGGGGACAGGTCTTGAACGAGAACCCATTGTGTGGGTTGTGGAATTGCTGCTGCGGCCACGTGGGATCGTTTTTGGCCTGGTTTAGGCCCCTGGGTGGTGGCTAAGAGGGCTTGTTTTCGAGCTGTGCAGCCACTATACAAGTGTCCAAGGGCGTTACACCATGAACACCGGGGGCGCGCCTGATCAGGGTCGACAAAAAAGATCTCAGGGCATGCCCCAACTACCGCCACATGAGAAATAACCTCAATGTTGCGGGATACAGTGGGAGAGGGGATGAACGACGCCCTAGCAGTGCGAGCTCTTTGAGTGGGAGCATAGTAAGAGGGGACGCTAAAGTCCACTGAAAGAACAGACCCAAACTCCATTAAACCACGATGGAGTGCCAGTTTAAGAGACTCAGGATCAACAGTCATTGGTAGGTTGGAAAAGTAACCCATGAAATTTTCTCCATGTGAGAGCGTGTGTGGGAGATGCAAAGAGATCCGCGTGGAATAATGACCTGGAGGGTGGCAGCATGGTCAGCAAGGGCAGCTTCAGTGAAGCCCACATCGATGTAGTGGCCCTCCACTGATTCATGGATGGTGGTGTTAATTGATAATGTCTCCGCAATCGCTGCAAAGTATGAGAAGTAATCCTCTGTATAGAATTCAACAGGGTTATGCCCATTATAAAGGCGAATTGCGTGGGAGAGGGCTGAGCGAGGTAGAGCTTTTTACGCTCTAGTTTCGGCCCATTTCTTCTTAACGTCAGCAGTAAGCGCCACTTCGCGGGGATCAGCTTTGGGTAGCGTTGGTGCCAGAGGTTTTTGCCACGCCCCAGTGGCTCCTTTGGTACGTTTGTGTTTTCTTTGGGCTGCAATTGCAGGTTTGAGTGTGAGCTGGTGGTTTGGACAAGTTTGCAGAGTTCCCTTGTTGCTGGAATGTTACAGCAGTTGCTGACGTCATATTAAATTGAGGGGCGGATTGTTGGGCCTCGCTAAATTGGGGAGGACCATCCAGATTGGAACTAACTCCAGCCAATTGGGAGGAGGGCGATGTTTCATCACCATCCCAATCTATTTGGGTAAATTCAGCCCAAGTATTTGCTGTGATTTCGTGGGCAAAACTCATTGGCTGATTGGTGAATTGGTCGTTTTCAGCATATTGAGATAAAGTGCCGACTTGAAAAGTGCCAATTACGGGGTTTAAATGGGACGGGTGAGATTGGAACTGGTGTGAAGTTCCAAAATCCGAACCATTTGAATCCTCATTGGGAAGAGTAGATTGTCCCAATTTGGTGCTTAGTGAACCAGAATGTGCGGCTAATCCAACCTTACATCTGAGGGTTTGGGGGCCAGGTAGCTGGGTATCGCCCCTCATGGAGGGAGCCAGAAACACGGCGTCAGCATAATAGATGGGGCTGAATTAGCTGACACAATGGGGGAGGTGAATGCCTGGATGGGCTGAGTTGCATTCAACTGAGCAGACGCCATTAAAAAGCGTGGGTGATGGCCTCCTTGGTTGGAGGGGGCCTAGCGGGTTGGTGGGAGGCAGCGCACACAGAGCTGTTAGGCGTGCAGGTTGCAGAAGTGCGATCAGGTGAACTGGCGCTAGTTGAAGTAGCTCCAGGTTGGGGGGTGGTGCCTGCTTTCATGGCTGCTGCTTGAGAGCGGGTGATTCTGGTTGACCCTGAGGTGGGTAACCGAGGGTTGCTTCGTTTGGGGGGTGGTGCTGGCTCATTTGGCATAGCCTGCGGGTTCTTTTGCAGGGTTTCCCGCCATATTTGATAAAAGTTTTCGTAAATCTCTTTAGTGGAGCTAATTTTCAGGCTGAATTGATTTTCAAAAATTGATGCTTAGCAGAAAGAGATATCCTAAGCCATGTTCCAATGGGCCATAAACAGCATACTGGAAGGTTTTAATATTTCTTACATTTTATTACTTGTACAACATAAAAACCATCTCTAGGACGTTATGTGAACACTTAAAACTCCTGAAGGAAGTCTTCTTCTGTCTTGCTTCTATCAATATGAAGATTAAGTTCAAGAAGTGTAACTCCTTCTTAGAACAACTCAAGTATCTGGGCTTTGTTGTTGATAAGGAGGGCCTTTACCCAACTGGCCAAAATAGAAGCCATTAAGAAGATAAGGATGCCGTCAAGCAAGTGGGACATATAGGAGTTCCTAGGGATAGTCAGCTACTACTGAACTTCAAAGGAAATTTTGTAAAATAGGGTATCCGCTTTTCCACCTGTTAAAGAATGTACCCTTATTAAAATGAATGCATAACTTTTAGCTGGCTTTTGACTAAAATCACACCTGTGTTACTTTAGCGCCTGTACTCATGCAACCAAATTAAAAATGAGCCATTTGTAATCTAGATGATCGTCTCCCTCACCTCCATAGGAGCTGTATTGTCCCAACCTGATGATTATGGAGTAGAGCATCCCATAGCGCACTGCAGTTAGACATTAGATTAACATGAGTGAATTACATTGTTACCAGAATTTTTTTGGAAGTGATTTAAGCGCAAAAGCAGTTTAGGGTTACATTTACATAGTGCACTTCAAGGTGATAATTGACAACTCCTCACTTAGATGGCTACAAAGCCTCAAGGAGCTTGAGGGACGCGTAACTAGCTGGGCGCTGAAGTTTCAGGAATATGAATTTAAGAATTAACATTATCTTTGTGTGAAACATTAGAATGCTGATAGACTGTCTTGACTTTCTACCATTGCGTTGACCGCTGACATGACAGATGGCCTTTCAACAAGATGCTGAGCAGGGAATACAGTAAAAAAACAAAAGAAATTTAACGCGCTTCAAACTGATGATGAAGAGCACCATCATCGGGGAGAAAAACTCTTAAAACGAATAGAGGTCTTCAATTACATCGATGAATCCCCCCTTGGGTTGGGACCATCTAGTACTAAAAAATAGAGGTCTTCAATTAAATTATACCATGACCAAAAATTCGTACAGATTTTATAATCAGAGCCCACAAATCTTGGGCCGCGGAGTATTTAGGAATACATACAAACAATTGAAACAGTACTACTACTGGAATTAATACACTTTTATGTCCACAAAGCCATTGGTTGCTGCAGTTAGTGCCAAAAGGAAGCGCTGTATTGCAAAGTTACTTTATATTAACTAGTAAAATTAAAATTCGCCTTTCACACCATATTAATTGACATCATGAGAATGTTAACTGCCAGCAGAGGCCAATTTAAATAATGTGGTGGCTAATGGTCATCAACAAAATGGGTTAAAGACAAACTTATCAAAGACCTGGGGGCTGCGATGACATCACATCTTAATTTTGAGAATTTCATTTATAAACACGGATGCCCCCAATTCCTTCTAATGTACAACAGTACTAACTTCACTTCCCAGGCTGTCAAGCTTAACAGTTTGATGGGGGCCCGTGGAGTTCTGATAATGTCATACCACCCCAAAACCAATATTATAATGGAACAAGTCAACAGCACTTTAGTTGGCATCATATGAAATTTGGCGTCAAGAAAACAGTCTATTTGGTACCTCATCTTGCATTAAGAAATCTTTGCATACAAAATTGTATTCCACTCATCCATAGGAAGGCCACCGTTTCAACTCCTGTATGGGCAACAAACCATCCCAACATCAATCTTGTACTCCAGTATTCATGGAGAAAGAATTACTCCCAGTCAATGCTTGAAGAACCTTATCTGAAAATTAATAAATCTATAAAATGAGGCTTACACTAACGGGATGGCCCAGAAAATGAGATATAGACAGAACAACAATAAGAATTACCATCCTTTACCCTGTCTTAGCATAGGGAAACAAGTGCTCTAATATGATAGTCATGTGTTCAGTATGAAAAGTAAGCTTGAGCACATCTGGAAGGGGCCATTCAAGATCATATAAAAGACTTCAACTGACACATATATGCTCAAAGACCCTGCCAAATGTCATATTATCAACAGAATACATTATAAGTTCTTAAAGCGTTTACAGAAGGGCACTGAGATTACATCTTCCTCCATTTAATAATCCTACCACAGGCTACTGGCATTTTGTCAATACACTATGTTTGGTCAAGGGGGAACGTTGAGTTTGGGGTTTGACTAACCATATGATATTATCACTAACCATTATACCCTAATATCCTATAGACCTCACCTTTACCCTTTTCCTACTATCTATATCCTCTGGCAGAAATTACACACAATCCGCTGTCAGCTATTTTAGTATCATTTACAACTTAAATTTAAGCATTAATTAATTAATTCATGTGATTCTGGCTTTTTGAGTATTGAGCCCTATCTGCTCATTGACTTGATGTCCAGTTCCTCAAAAGCGTTCCATTTCCATCAATAAAAGATTTCTTATATTATTAAGTCAAATTTGTTACAAGCATTCCCCATCGATAAATACCTAAAGATGACCCAATTATAGACAGACGTTTACCAAGATTTATAAGCTTTGGACAAATGACCATCAGGTCTCAGGCGCGTTTACCCACTGCCTATTAGTGAGCCATAAATAGGAAATGCTAGAATATTTGAGAGATGAAGGGAAGCTGACATACTAGAGATCAGGGTATAAATTGGAAGGGCATGGTATTTGAAGGGGGACACATGCGGTGATGTATATTCTGGTAAATACCATCAACAGCAGATTTTTGGTTAACACCCCAATGATAGATCTCTAAGCTGGAAGTACCTACTAAGACCATAGTGGATTTGGAGAATTTAATTTTTGTAAAGGCTCATATTATATCAAGATTTCCATTTATTCTAAGGTATATTGTCTTCACACATAGTTATACGATTTGAGTGAAAATACCTGTGCCAATCTTGCCCAATTTCTGTTCTGATTGCAACACATATCACCATCCAGAAATGATCCCCAAGAATTTGCAACCATTTTGAAAAGCTTCTCATTAGTAGAAACCAGCCATGACTCCAAATCATTTGATGAAGTAGTATATGAAGGAATCTCCCTCCCTTTTATTCCTCAGTTTCCTTTTATAAATATCTTATGATAAACCTTAATTGGTTAAAACTCTTCTTAGTGTTTCTTAGGCTTTCCTGCTCCTGTTATAAACCCAACTGGAGCGGCCTTCAAGGCCTTGAACCTTCTCTCAACCTGGAGCCCTGGTAACTGACATTTCTTCTAAACTGTGTGGGTCTGTCACTGGCTAGAAACATCCTCTACCAATAAGGTAATTATGTGCAGTTATGCCAATATCTAGTTCCTGGTACTACCTTTATTTGTGCATGCATATGGGCATGCCTTCCCAATAGTATTGCCTTGCATCCCATATAGGCCAATCATGTTAATACCAATGGGTTTGTTGTGGGTTAAGGACATGAGGGTCTCAGTAATACAATAAATCCCAATAATCAGTAAAAGTATGAAATAACCTGGAAGAAATATGTAGTTGATGGCGCCAATAGGTCAGTGATTCCACTACTGTAATAGTTCTTTGTCATAAAAAGCATAGTGCAACTCAGGCATGGACATTTTACAGTAGAAATATCCTACTGGATGCACATCTATCTGTAACCACTTGCAATAGAGCAGCGGCAATAACAAATCTGGAAGGATCGCTGACCATTATAAACTCCTTGATGGGGTCAACATGATGAAATACAGAGGTAGAAAGTAACTTGCAATTTACAGCCTAAAATTCATCCCCAGTGTAGATGACCACTGTAGAGATTTAGCGCCGCTGGCCTCATACAAGTGAGCAACAACCTCTGACAAAATAAAGCATAAACTTATTAGGGAAATGTATTTCTCTGTCAAATAATTACTTTTCCGTGAAAGGGCTCTACTGGAAGGCAGGTCAACCAGTATGAAGACTGGTCATCCCTTTCCATTTTGCCTTAGACATGGGCCAGCAGTGCCGGATGATCCCTTGGCACGTCACCTGCGCCATTTGGGGTTCCCCCAGCCTAAACCCCGACCACTAAGAATAAACATAAGCTTAAATAAATAGATAGAATAGTTAAAGGGAGATGTTTATTGATAGGGAAGCGCCAGGTATTTATACTATTTACAAAAGGGCTACTGCGCCCACCAACAACCTGTCATCTCATTGCTGGTTCTTCCAGCCAACCATTATTCTCATCCTTCCACTGCGCAACTCTCTTCACTAGTGTTGACCCTCTCACCTTGTCCTTTCTGATGACCAATTATTAGTTGCAGCTCATCCTCAGCCTTGAGTCACCAGTGAGTCATATAAATATTATTTTAAATAAACATCAAATTTGGATTTGACCTTTGAATTAATTATTATGTGCCTAAAGCCACTTCAGTTGCTTGCTTTGGCTCAGAATATCACAGCCTCTCACCAATATCTCATTTTGACTTGTCTCAGTTGATTATTTAGGAATTTTTTATTCAGGCGATAGTTAATTTTTTTAAATATGGGATGCTATAAACAACATTGGCTGCCTCAGACTTATAATTGTCAGATCTCAATAACATCGAATAATTAACTCAAGCATATCATTCTCAGCTACTAGTTTCAGTTAATCCATAAACCAATGTGGGCCATTGATTGGCTCCACTTGTCCACTTCCAAACTTGTAAGAATACTTGGATTCAGCTCGACCCAATTTGGAGAGCAACTACCTTTCAATCACCTAATAATCACAAAATTTAGTCAATAAGACATTCCGCCAGGATTGAACTATTTCATCACAAATCCACTTAAAGCATTGGAGTAATTCATCTGGTTAATTCTCCAACAGTGCCCAAAAAAGCTATGTAATTTTTTGATAAGGTTGGATTGGTAAATCACAAATAGCTTTCTACTTGCCTGGAGTCTTCATATGGACATGGTCAAACATGATGTTGCTAAGAAGGTAGTCCAGGACTAAAAAACGCGCTTGCTCATTTTAAGCATCAAGTTAGCTGCTTTAAAGTCTTTAACCAATTGCTGCAAGTGAATTTTATGATACTACATATCTAAGAAAACTTAGAATTTCATCTATATAGGCCTCAGAACATACACCCAACAGCTATCATAATACCACATCAATATAACATTAGAAGACTGAAGGCGCTTTCTTAAGGCCAAATGGCATAATCTGAAATTGTAAAATTTTCTTTGTGGTGTGGAACGAAGTAAGACACTTTTGATCTCCTTCTAATGCAAATCTGATTAAAAAATTCATACAATCCAACTTGTAGAAAACTTTGGCTTTCGCCACATAGTGGGCACTTTGTGCCTCCATTGAAATAGGATTTATATTAGTTATAGTGACATTAAATAAGTACTATAACTCTACACAAGGACTTAGAGTATTATTTGCTTTCTTCACAAAAAAGAACGGTGAGCATACTGGAGAGGTACACTGGAAAATAGCACCTTTGATAATTTTTTTAAACCCAACATCTAGCGCTTCCTCTTCCTTCAAAAGTAAGTAGAAATAGGGGTGGAGATGCAAACTAAGTCCACTGTAAGTCTGAACTCAAAATAAACTCAGAATGTTCAAGCAAGACACCTGAAAAAGCAACATCAAAGGAATACACTAACCTTCCAAACAGGTAGGCAAAACGCCTTCAAATTAGTCTTTAGCAGAAGTGCAAGACTAAGTTTATGCATGTTAGGCTACTGTAGAAAATCGCTTGGAGTATCTACTACAGAAAGAGGGATTAAATTTACTTTATCACACTTTAGAACTAGAGATAAAGTATTTTCTCCAAAATAGGTTTTTATTCCTGGTTTACACCACCATTATAATTGTTGGGTGCATCAGGTTTTTATTGAACAGAATTGGTCAGTAAGGTGGTACTTACCAAGTTGTTAATTGATAAGACTCTGCACTTTGAATGCGGAAATAGCCTGTGAAGTATCTTCTTTACCATACCACCAGATAAGCAATTTAACTCAAGGTAATCGGACAGGTTTTGATCAATAAAGTTCTTTTAGGCGCCTGTATTCACCAGAATAGTTGTCCTAACACTCACGTAGAAGAAGGGAGAGTGGCAGAGAAAATATATTATATGGAATACTCTTTACTTATAACAGAAAAAGCAAATACATTACTAGTAGTTTCTATATCAGGCATATTAATGACACCAGGGAATTATCCTTATCATAAAATGGAGAGGGTTAGTTTGCTATTTAATAATATAAAAAACATGATCACAACGTTTTAGCAGGGAAATACTTATCACATATTGAGATAATGGTTGGTTTTTCTGCCTCTTGAGTGCAAAGAATCATAGGTGAGGGCCAGGATTGGGTTATTAGGGTAATATGATATACAGAGATTGGCTTAGAGCTAGACCCCTAAAAGCTCACAAATGGCCTGAATCTATTTAAATATTACCGTGTAAAATGGTGCTTTTGGGTTTCAAAGGTATGATCCCCAATCTGATTGCCAAGAGTACATTGCTATCCATTATAATAATGGCAATACCCTCTTCAGATGAGGGTTTAATTTGTCCTGCATAAAGGAGTTCCAGAGAAAAACTTAAATCAGATAGACTTTTAATTGAAACATTGGGCTAGAACCCTACTGGACCTTTGATTCCACTTAGAATGAGTGAGTCAGCTTAGAACACCCCCATTTTCAGAGGTGAAGTGCTGTTTTTGGGGGTAGTTTTATAGGGTTCTTGCAAGTGAAACCTTATTTGCCAAATCAAAAGTATGTTTAATTGATAAACCAATGCTAGACCCCTTCAACCTGCTGAATTAACCAAAAACAACAGTGGCCTATGTAGAACTCCTTCATCATTAAAGGCAGAGTGTTGTTTTCAAGGTGTGATATTTTATATGCCCCCACAGGTAGAACATAATTGGCTAAATTGGTAGATCTACCTCAGTTGGGGGGAATTCCCAAGGAGGCTTGTGATCTCATGCTCAAAGTTGACAGGTAGAGCCTACCATACCAAAATTTCACTAAACGGCTGTTTACAGTAAATAGGAAAATGACATCCTGACAATGTCAGACTAATTAAGGCCTGGACCCAAAAGCAAAATTCATATAACTTGACACCCAAAGTTGTCTCATTTTACTAAATGTAAAAAACTCATAGAAGGTATGGAAGGGGATAAAGCTGGTTGCTAAGCTTCCAGAAGGCATTTTCATACTTTCTATTGACTTCCAAAACTTTGTCTGAGTTCTAAATTTTAAAAACTCTGTTAGATGACGTGTGAAAGTTGAAGCTTTAAGGCAACAATGCAAGGGCACAAACAATAAGTACTTTTAATTAAAAAGATAGTAGATTCAGAAGAAATGAAAGCTATCTCCTGAATAAATTTCAGAAATGATTCTTAGGTTGGTTTTACAATTAGAGAAAGGTTGCAAAAAGTCCAAAACTTTAACTATGAGCAAGAAGGGTAGGAATAATTCAGATGGATATGGTGAAGAAAACGCTATATGGAAGCTAAATGAAACAAGAAAAAACACAGTGTTGAGGAGCATAGAGACATTATGAATAGCCAGCATACCTAGTTTCCACCAAGAGTTATTCCTATACAGAATATGTTTACGCAAATAAAATAAAAAGTATTGGCTGTCTTATGTAAAGAAAATGTCTGTAACTCTCTTGATTCCAGGGAGGTGATGAAAAATACAAAGCCAGGTAAACTGAGAACATACTATTAAAATGCGTTACCAAGACATTGAGAATGGTTTTTATGCCAAGGTGGCCCCAGTAGATTATAAAATATTTAAAAAACCAAAAAGACAAACATGTAAGAAGAGTGTCTATAACTCTCCTGTTCCCAGAATGGTAGTGCACGGTGCACAAGCCAATGACAGGGAACTAGCCGTTAGTACAAAAGTTATTAGAGCCCAGCAGAGGGTGCTGGAGCAATAACAACTTAAGTAGAGAAGTGCGTTTTTAATAATAAATAACCCACAAAAAGCGACGTGGTGCACAAAGAGAAAGGGGGTAAGTGGCCCAGGTTGGAGGGAACCTGAGCGAATCAACGGTGCACTAGGGGATAGCTTGATTGTATTTAAAATGACAAGGTTAACAGAGCGTGAGACCTCCTCAAAGAGGTTTACGCACAGGATCATTTGAAATATCATAAATAAAACGTAAAATGGGAAAATTTTATTGGATAAGTCGACCAGCAAGGAATGTTGGTCATGAAAAACAAATTTAAACTTCGTCAGGGAAATTTGGGGTCTTCTGAAGAGGTCCTAAGCACCGATTCACCAATAGGCAAACACCACCATCCAAATTGGTATAATAAACTGAAACTGACTTCATTCTAGTAATCAATTGAAGTTGGATCTAACCCAAATATGTAATTTCATAAATGGAACGGGTTTTGAACCCCTGTTCCTCAATCAACTGAATAGAACCATCGTTGTTAATTGAATAAACCGTTTGTTTTAATGCCTGGGCTGATGAAAGGGGCTGGGTGTTCTGCACTTCACTAGTACCAACCTGGGCATATTTGGCTTGTACCCAGCGTTGGTCTAGTGTGTGCCTGAGGTCAGGGAGGGCCTGAAGCTTCACCTTCTGGGCCTCCTGTCGCCCAACCTTATCCTTAGAGTTGGTATTCACTATCATGTCATTTAATCATGACATAACAAAGAGTTGACATGGGTGAATTTCAAAGCAGATTTTGTGACACATTAAGATTTGGGGTCAATATCTATTGGAATTTAAATTAAGCAAACTAGACTCCATCATTGCAGAAACAATAGAATATACAAGTTTAGAAAATTTTAAAAACTATGTTGTGGAATACCCTTGAAGAGTTTTGTAGACAGGTTTCAGGAATCATGAGAATCAAATGGACATGAGCAAGATTTGAACGTGACACAAATCACAACTCAGACTTAGGAGCTCCACTAATTCAATGAGCATTGAGAACGACCCAAATAATGAAATCCAAAAAGGTGAAAGGGAACTCAAACCATGGAAGAATCTGCTTATTCTCCTAGCAAAGGCATCAAGTCAGCTGGTGAAGATCTTGTCATTTGAAGGTCCCTAAAATTGGCCACCCTAGAAAAAGAGAGCCAAATTCAAAGAAAGCCTGTGACTTCTGCCACATCGTCAAAGAAGTCTCCTTACCCTGATTGATCCTAACTACCAAATCAAGCTCCCCTAAGGCAATCAGAGTATATCAAAGGCCTATAAATGTCTGAGTTTTGACTAATAAAGCGACCTTCATATTTCTAGTTATTTTCAGTAGTGATTTTTTGCCTGTTTTTATAAAAGACCTTGCCTGTTCAAAGCAAACAGAGTAGCCTGAATGAAGAATCTGCGTTGAGTGATTGCCTTAGGAACCCAGTCCTTAAGAGATTCCGCCAGAACCGCGTTTGACTAATAATCAAACAGCCTTTAAAGGCCCTGAATTTCATAGAGGATGAAGAAGTCCTACAAATTTGTGCTTTCTGACAGGTCCTTTCTGAAGCTCCTGGTGAAGGTCTACCTTCTGTATAACAACTCAGCAAAGAAAGCCCTCTTAATGTGGAGGAATATATGAGTTTTGCCTGATAGTTTGCTAAAATAATCAAGATGTGATGCTACCTCAAACGCAAATACTTGAGTTCTGTGCAACCATGACTTTAACTATCTCAGTACCCAATAAATTCACCTATCAAATTCAGGCTCCCAATGTCGCCCAAACAATTTGAGAGCTTCTAGGCGAAGTTAAAACCTCTGGTGGGAGAACTTCTCATAGAAGCTCTACCTGAACTATTTATATGCGCTAATTTTATACCTCAGCAGAGCTTTTGCGTAATGATATAAAAGCGACCTATACAGATTCATATCTTTAACAATTTTTGCATCATGACTTACACCAACACATGCAGTTGCTCGCTCTCCACCACATGGAGTTGCAGCTACAGCTAGTATTGACCTATCAATCCACTCTCAACTCCTTGAGTTATATGTCACTTCCTCTAATTTTGGCCATGACAATTGAAAGGCCATTTTAAGCAACTGACGGGAGATTTTTGACATCCAACGCCGCATTGCTCAAATTGACACCGGAGTCATCCAATAATTGCAGAATAAATTCTCCTAGAAGATGGTTCAAATAACTACAGGCATGGACCAATGAGTGGAACGTTCCTTATCCACCCTCCTCAACCAATTTATCAAGATTACCAAGCAACTGATTCTCAACTCATTGATTTGTTCAGCCATGTCCAGTAGCTGAGAAAATGACTTGCAATGATACAAATTAAGCAGTTATGGTCCAACATGAGGTCCTAAGAAAAACAGGACCCAGTGGGAGAGAAGGAGAACAAGGGCCCCCTGGGCCTGGAGGTCCCAGAGGACCTCTGGGAGCCTCCTCACCTGCTGGACTTTTTTCAATGAAGACCATATGGCTGACTTAAAGCCCTCAAATAACAATTGTTACTGGTGGCCTGAGGAGCTGAGATGACTATCAAAGGGGAGCATCTGGATTATGATTTGACCTTCCCCTCTTTGTATGATCCCTATATGAATATTACTGGTATCTGCGCCAATCTGGCTGCCTCCCAAAACCAAGCAAATCTTCACATCAAGTGTATAGTTACCTGACTCCAAACAATTGAAGCTAAACAGAATGCTCTCTCTGAGCAATTGGCCTAACAGTCCAAAGAGATCAAGAGTTTATGCTAACTTTTGGACTCTAAGGCCCCCTTAAGCACACCAATGAATGCTACGCCACTATCCAGGATGACATGGACGAGATCCGCCATCAGTTTGATTGAGCTATCCTGCATACTTATTTAGCACCATGGAGCCCAATGACTCAGAACGCCCGCTCTCTTCTGCCATTCATGTCCTCTCTGAATCCGTTACATATTTCAAGCCTACCTTTAAGGAGAAGTAAGTCCCTGAGGCTGAAATAATTCAGTCATCCCTCTTTTTATATGAGGGCGCGATGGAGCCAGCTACCAACTGACAAAATGTCAGCATATACAAACCTGTCTGCATGTCAGGGCACAATAAATTATGATGCCTTATTTCAAGACATGCACCACATGGGCAGCCATTAAGGATGCCCTTATCAAAGAATTCGGCAGTAACTTAACCCTCTCTAACTGTAAGAAGGCTTTTATGAATATCTTCCCAAGATGAGGGAAACTCATATAAAATTTGTGGAACGCTTCTATCATGAAGCACAGGCGTTAGCTTCCTGTGACTGGGTTATCTTGTATGATGATATATCAGCTGTTCTCACCGCTTTCCAATACAATACCAACCTGATACTCTGTCTCCAGAACGTCAAAAAGATGTTTAAATCTTATTCTTGACATTAAGGAGTAAATTATGAAATTGTTTGGGCAAAATGTCCTTAAAGTTCCAAAAAGTGGTAATTGACCCAATGTCCATGTCATTGACCACATTCAGAGATCAAAACCACACTGTGACCCATTCTTGTATTATGGAATCTTCAGCCACCAAGAAAGCTCCTGTCAAAAGAAGGAAGCTGATGAGTCAAGAAAAGTAAAGTCAGCTTAGGGCGTGAGGCACCCTCTGCTGATGATGTAACGCCTCAACCTTAAACTTCTTCTGCTCTGCGCTCTAAGTGTTATGTCCTGAAGAAACCTGATAAATTGAACGTTTTATATCCTATGATTTTGAATAAAGTCTTAACATCCTCTTACTCTGCCTTTTCTGAGCTGCTCCCTCCAGAAAACTCTATTTACTCGATTCCCCACTTTGACACTGAAGTTACTTGAGTAGAGGTCATTGTCCACAGGGTGAAGATCTTGGCCATCATCAATACCAGCTCCACTGGCAACGTCATTTCCTCTTGGCTGGTCATGAGGATAGATGTTGCACTGGACCAGAATCACTCCATCGACTACAAATGGTGGGACCTCATTGTACCCACTCCCTGTGAGCCTATTCCTCCTTTCCTCTTTGATTTGGCTCTCTGGTTATTATGGTTCCCACAATTGTGTTGAAAAATGATGGTTACAACTTGCTTATTGGCATACAGATCCTAGTTGAATTTAGCATTCTAATATGCCACAAGGATTTGTAATTTTCTATTTTAGGGAACCGTGTTCCTCTGGGTGTGAAGGACATACCTAAGGAGAAAGGGAAGAGGAAACCCCAATGTTGCTTACTTGAACACCCAAATCACATTGAACGGCTAGAGTATTAGGTTATTGGATTAAAGACCAAGCTGCCGCCTTCCTGTGCAGAGGCTATGAAAGGAATGCCTGTGTATGCGCCTGCTGTGTAGTCATACCACCTAAATAACAGTTCCTAGTGGAGACTGGTCTCTAAGTTACCATATGTTGGACCACTTATTGAAAATTCAAGGAGAGAGTAATCTGGCCATTCATGAACCACTTAACATTCCTGGAGTGCTGGATCCCGCTTACTGAGGCCCATTGACTCCCTAATGGCCAACTTTATTGATCAGCCGATGCAGATAGCTCAGAATAGACCCTTCACATATGTATGGATATTGCCCATTGACCAGATTGAGTCCATCCAAGGATGTGGAGACCTGCGAGACTTAGGAATAGACAGACATATCATGATATCTTGAGTTAAGGTGGAATTTACTGACACTTTTACTTGCAAACAACAACAACTGGCTGATGCTCTTATCGAAGGATATGCTGATATATTCTCCACTGGCCCAGAGGATTTAGGATGATGAAGGGGGTGCAACATTAAGTGATGACTGGCTATGCCCCTCCATTTTGCGCCCAACCCTATAGGAATTCTAAAATTGAGGAATCTCAGGTCATGAAAGAATCAAATAATTATTGAATGCCAGGTTGCTAAAACCATCCCAGAGTCCCTGGGCCTCATCGTTGTTGCTTGTGCAGAAGAAGAATGGAGGGAATCATGTAGTAAAGGACTACCGCCATCTGAATGCCATTACTTGGAAAGATAAGTACCCGCTGCCTAGTATTGACAACTTCCTAAGTTTTTTAGCTGGGTCCCAACTTTTCTCCATAAATTGATCTTGCCAGTGGGGACTGGCAAATAGAGCTTGCGCCGGATGACTGAGAGAAATGTGCGCTCATAGTGATTGAGGGTTTATTTGAACCCACTCACATGCCTCAGGGGCTGTGCAACGCCCCGGCCACTTTCCAGTGGGCCATGGACTGCCTGCTGGGAGACCTAAAGATGTTATGTGTGTGATCTATCTGGACGATGTAACTGCATTTTTACGCACATTTGACCAGCATTTGGCTCACTTTAAGGAATTATATGGACATCTATGCTCTGCTGTGTTGAAATTAAAGCCCATTAAATGTCATTTTTTAGAACAAGATGGAATTCCTTAGTCATAAGGTCACCTATGAAGAAATTTCACCCTTACTGAACAAAGTGACTGCTATCAAGAAGATGACTCTCCCCAGCAATTTGCGTGACATTAAGTTTTCTTGTCATGGTTGGGTACTACTTACAATTTATACCAATTTTTCCAAACTTGCTGAGCCACTAACCTACCTCCTCCTTAAAGTGGTTCCTTTCTGATGGGAGGATTCCCAGTAGAAGTCCTTTGATGTCTTAAGAAAAGCTCTGACTACAGCTCCTATTATGGTACATCCTGAGTTTAATAAACCCTTCATTCTATTTACTGATGCTAGCGATGTGGCTGTGAGGGACATTCTGGCTCAACTGTACGCAAGCCAAGTTGATCACTCCATAGCTTACTTCATAATATGTTAACCTGAGTGGAACAAAATATAGCATAACCAAACGTGAGTGTCTCACCATATTATTGGCTATCAATTATTTTTACCCTTTTCTGTATGGGAATCAGTTCACTGTAGTGACAGACCATGCCTCACTATGATGGCTACAGCAGATGAAAGACCTGGATGAATGATTAGCCCAATGGGCCCTTAATCTCCAGAATTACAACCTCTCAAAAGCCCACTGCATGGGTGATACACAAAAACACCAGTAGGTTGTCATGGTTGCCTACCCTGGCTCTTTATGCTTCCTAAGAGGACAGGATCTATAAGCTCATTGCAAAGCTGGAAGAGTGGAGCCATGAGCCATTAATAACACAACAGCTCTTAAAGCAGATGGCTGCTGTAAGTCTCAGGGAGTGCTCTCTCAATCGAGCTATCTTTCCATTCTCAGATAAGAAAACACTGAAGAGGCTGATGGTACCCCTCATCACCCAGGGTGATCTTGCCCACGTAGTTGACAAGCGATGGGTGACAGCCTGTCCACTTCAGATCCCACCCAATTCCCTCACTCAACTCAGCAGAACTGCTGTGGGGAATCAGTGAAATCTGTGCCAAGATTATTGAACTGAAATTGGTCAGATATAATTTGGGTGGTAATCAGGCTGATGGCCAAAATTTGATTGGCTGTAAAAGCATGAAGAATGAAACATTGGCTGGATTGCCCAACAGTTCTGATTCAACCCCAAAATTAGTAGAACAAATATCAGGCGCTATCGATGAGAGTCTGAAACCCTCCAATAGTAATTTGGGCATTGCACCCAATGGGTTTCTATCGACTGAATGAATGGTTAAACAACTGAGTGCGGGCGGGTTGGCCGTCCCAAACCTGTTCCCAACCAAATGGTCCCATCCCTAAATTGGATGGCCTTAGGGGATTCCCATCGCTCATTGGGCCAAATGCTGTTGTGCTAACTGTCAGAAACGTAATTGACCCCTGGTCCAGATGTTTGAGGTCAAACTGACAGAGACTCAGCCCACTGCCAAATTTTGCGATGACAGTTTCCAAAGAATAAACCCTCCCTCTACCAACCAATTCACCAGTTAGACCAAATTTGTGGATCCTTACCACGCTTTTACCAATTGACCACTATTTAATCAGTTGCAAGGCACTGAGAAGATTGTTGGTCAATTTTTCTTACTTTCCTTTCCCAATAAAATTTTACAAAAACAGAAATTTTTATTTGTTTATTTTTTCCCCCCTTTGCCGTATCCCTGATATCATTTCTCTGGTGGTCTGTTGCCCTGCATTTTGGGTGGGCATTACCAATTCTTTTGGTCACCATGGCTCCCTCTGTTGCCAATTAGGTCCAGTGAGTACTCCTTACCTTGCTGCTATGTCACCACTTTGTTGAACCACACTTCCAGGCTCCATATCAAGTCGCACGGTCAGCAATGCCCCTGGCATTCTGGCTTGCCTTTTGGGTGCTCAAGCATCCTGACTGGCAGGCTGGTCTAAACTTCTTCTGCCGTTTCCATGACATAATTGACCAACCATTAATTCCAGCCATTTCTGCCTTGATTTTCGAATTGGGTGCCGCAGTGGTTACCCTTTCAACTATGGATAACTCTGCTCAAAACCAGACAGAAGAAACAATTTCTCCCACACTTGTACTCCCAATTTTCGCCCCAGCTAAAAACCTTGATCCCAGATTTGACATAACCGCTATCTCCTCAGTTGTTCTCAAGTTGGCCAAATCTCCAAATAAACAGAATTCCGCTTATTTCCTTGTCCCTATGAGAATCAGTGTCAGTCCTCATCATGTATCCTTCAAAGCTCTGGTGGATACTGGAGCGGCGGGGAATTTCATGAGTGTTGAGTTGACACAGCAATTAAAATATGGAAATGGATGTGGGCATCTCAGTAATGGTGGCCTCATCAACTTACCAGTCTTTGTATGTCGTTTGCCAGCTGTTACATTTCTCAATCCACCAATATAACTTCTGCAATCATTTTTCAGCCATGCCAAACCTGGTATTTCTGGTGATCTTGGGGGTGGGATGGTGGCGCTGACAACATTTAAGGATTCATTTGGAATTGAATACATTGTCATTTACTAATGATGAGTTGGAGGGTGAGTTCCCTCTGATCAACACCCTCAAGAAAATCCAAGGAACCAGCTCTATCAACACCCTAGTTACTTCCGCGGGCATTCCAGCTGAGTTTCCCAAAAATTTAATGCCATATCGCAGAATTTTTGACATGGAAAAGGTGGATCGTTTGCCAAAACATACTAGATATGATTGCAGATTTTGGACAACCGTGGAGTTGATGAACATCAATTGCCCGTTGTATCCCCATAAGGCGGAAGAAGAAGTTGCACTCAATACCTGGTTGGACAATATGTTAAAAAAAGGTTGGTTGTTTAAAGAAACGTCTCCTGTCACTTCCCCCATCATCTTTGCAAGGAAACTGGATGGATCGCTCTACCCTTGTGTGGATTATGGTCACCTGAACAAAATAACAGTTACAGATCCCTACCCATTGCCCCTGGAGCAAACAATCAGTCAGGCAATTGCCAAATCCCGGGTATTCTCAAAACTTGACCTGGTGAACGTTTTCAATCAGATTTGAGTAATGGAAGGACAAGAATGGCTGACTGCAATCCAAATGAGGCGAGGCATTTTCCAATTTCGCGTAATGCCCTTCAGGCTGAAAAATGCTCCCACTACATTTCAACAAATGATTGACAATGTGTTAGGAGATCTCCTTTTCTCCTGCGCTATTGCTTATATTGATGATATCCTAGTCCATTACCCAACTCCCGAGCAACATGCTATTGACTTAGAAGCAGTGGTGGTTGCTTTGCTTAGAGAAGGCCTGTTCCTCAAAGATTCCAAATGCAAGTTTTACAAGGAAGAGGCTACATTTCTCAGAAACTTGGTACTTAAAGAAGGGGTTGCTATCCCCCCAACAAATTAGATGCAATCTGAGAATGGCCAACCCCTACTACACAGAAGCAGCTTTGAAGTTTCTTGGGTACTATCATTTTCCTGAAGAAATTTTCTCCCACACTTTCCCAGTTGGACGCTCTGCTCCACCCCCTCACAGGGAAAAATGTACCGTTTTGTTAGACCCCCAAATGACAGCAGTTGTTTGAATTGATTAAGGAAGTGTTCATGTCTCCTCCCATTTTGAAACATGCCAATCCCACCAAACCATATATCATCACATGTGATGCTTCATTGGTAGCTGTGGGCGCAGTGCTGCTTCAGGACCACGATGGCCTCAAACATCCGGTCGCTTATTTCTCCCAAAAATTCACCACTACGGAGCAGTCCTGGGCCATTTATGACAAGGAACTGGCCGCTGTTGCATGGGCATTAACTCATTGGCGGTACCTGTTGCAAGGTTCTCATCATGAGTTAACAGTTCGCACAGATCACCAAGCTCTCTTATATTTTTACAAGCCCCAAAAATTGGCACACCGGCAAGCCCAAACCTATCAGGACCTGTGCAGTTTTAACTCTAAATATGAATTCATCAAGGGTGCGCTAAATGTCCTTCCAGATTTCCTAAGCCATAGTCCCACTCACTGCCCCTCAGAGCCTGAGGAAGAAAATCTCATTACTGTGATTCCTGCCACTCAAATCCTATCAATCGCTCCCTCCATCATTTCCTCTAGTGCGTTGTTGCCCGATGATCCATTATTGGCCCAGGTGTTAGCCGGTCAAAAGGCCTGCCCTGAGGGCATGGAGTTGATTGAACAATTGACTCACTCGAGTCCCAAACACTCCCTATATTCTATAGAAGAAGGTCTCATTTACTTTTGTTCTCATGTTTGGGTCCCTCCCTCCTTCCGCCTGAACATATTCTGCGCACACCATGATCCCCCCGCGGTTGGACACCCTGGTAACAAGAAATGTATCAACCTGATCAAGCGAACCTTTAATTGGGCAGGACTGACCAAAGAGGTTCTGACTTGGATTGCTGATTGTGTTACTTGTGCTAGAGCCAAGTCAGATCATTCCAGAAAAAATGGCCTTCTGCACCCTTTACAACAGGCGGAAGGGCCATGGACCTCAGTGTCCATAGATTTCATTGTTGAACTCCCCTGCTCCAATGGGTTCACAGTGGTAATGGTGGTGGTAGATTGCTTTACCAAATTTTCCCTGTTAATTCCTTGTACTTCTGCAATTACATCAGAAGAAATGGCGCGTCTATTTGTTCGCTATGTGTTTTCAATGTTTGGTCTTCCCCAGGAAATCATTAGTGATAGGGGTACCCAGTTTACCACCTGGTTTTGGAGTGAACTCTTGTCGATCCTTAAAATAACCCCCTGTTGATCCATGGTATATCATCCCCAGTCCAACAACCAGACTGAGTGGGTTAACCAAGTTCTCGAACAGTACCTGCGTTATTATGCGGTAGCCGCGCAAGATACCTGGGCCAATGACCTGCCTCTTGCCCAATTCGCATATAATAATGGGACTCATGCTTCCATGGGTTTTTCACCATATGAAGCAACATTGGGTTATAACCCATCATTCTCAATCGGAGCATGCTTGTGGCCAGAAGTGCAAGCTTCCATGGATCATGCTGGCCATATTCAATCAACCCAAGCTTTAGTGTGGGAACACCTTACTGAAGCTATTGACAACTATAAGCGATTCGCAGATCAAAAGTGCCTTCTGGGTCATGACTTTAAGGTGGGTTCTTACGTCATGCTCAATACCCACCATTTGTGAATCCAAACCCCTTCCTGCAAATTCGCTAGCAAGCATTCAGGTCCTTACTTAGTGGAGGAGGTATTGGGTAATGGGGCATTTCAGTTGAAGCTTCCCACGCATTGGAAGCAACACCCAGTTTTCCATGTATCCCAGCTGTCACCCTTCAAGGGTGTGATTCCCATGGACCCAGAACCAATCGTCATCAACAACAAGGAGGAAGCTGAAGTGGAGGCTATCCTGGCATCTCAGAAGTCACGACAATCAGTCCAATACCTGGTGGCCTGGAAAGGATATCCAGCTTATGAAAACAGCTGGGTCAAGGCGTGCGATTGTGTGAATTGTATGGACCTGGTTGACGCTTTCCACACATACCACCCCAAGGCTCCCTGCCCGCTGCAGAAGGCTGCGACAATTATGACTATCAAGTTACCCAAAGCGCATAAGAACGTGGCTCTGGTGCAGTTTCCTGGTGGGGGGGCTGTCCCTTTGGAAAAAGGAAAGGGTAATGTAAGTCTCAGGGAGTGCTTTTTGGCTCTCAATCAAGCTATCTTTCTGTTCCCAAATAAGAAAACACTGAAGAGGATGGCGGTACCCCTCATCACCCAGGGCAATCTCACCCACATAGTTGACGAGCAATGGGTGACAGCGCGTCCACTTTGGATCCCACCCCCACTTCCCTCACTCACCTCAGCAGAACTGCTGTGGGGAATCAGTGAAATCTGTGCAAGATTATTGAACTGAAATTGGTCAGATATAATTTGGGTGGCAATTGGGCTGATGGCCAAAATTTGAATGGCTGTAAAAGCATGAAGAATGAAACATTGGCTGGATTGCCCAACAGTTCTGATTCAACCCCAAAATTAGTAGAACAAATATCAGGCGCTATCGATGAGAGTCTGAAACCCTCCAATAGTAATTTGGGCATTGCACCCAATGGGTTTCTATCGACTGAATGAATGGTTAAACAACTGAGTGCGGGCGGGTTGACCGTCCCAAACCTGTTCCCAACCAAATGGTCCCATCCCTACATTGGATGGCCTTAGGGGATTCCCATCGCTCATTGGGCCAAATGCTGTTGTGCTAACTGTCAGAAACGTAATTGACCCCTGGTCCAGATGTTTGAGGTCAAACTGACAGAGACTCAGCCCACTGCCAAATTTTGCGATGACAGTTTCCAAAGAATAAACCCTCCCTCTACCAACCAATTCACCAGTTAGACCAAATTTGTGGATCCTTACCACGCTTTTACCAATTGACCACTATTTAATCAGTTGCAAGGCACTGAGAAGATTGTTGGTCAATTTTCTTACTTTCCTTTCCCAATAAAATTTTACAAAAACAGAAATTTTTATTTGTTTATTTTTCCCCCCTTTGCCGCATCCCTGATAGCATTTCTCTGGTAGTCTGTTGCCCTGCATTTTGGGTGGGCATTACCAATTCTTTTGGTCACCCTGGCTTCCTCTGTTGCTGATTGAGTCCAGCGAGTATCCCTTACCTTGCTGCTATGTCACCACTTTGTTAAATCACACTTCCTGGCTCCATATCAAGTTGCATGATCGGCAATGCCCCTGGCATTCCAGCTTGCCTTTTGGGTGCTCAAGCATCCCAACTGGCAGGCTGATCTAAACTTCTTCTGCCATTTTCATGACAGCTGCTCAGACTTGGGTCAAAAATGAATTTTTATATAAACAAGTTGGGACCTCTTGGTTACCATATGTTCAACCTCTGCTCATAAAAAATCTACTCTGGAGGCCCATGTTGCCATGAGGCATGGTGCAGTGAAGAAAACCTACTGATGGCTGAGACACTTCTACTGGTAAGGTATGATCGAGTTAGTCCAGGATATTGTTGACTTATGTTTCACTTGTGCTAATCAGAAGCTTCCAAGTCCACTATACCAGCATCATATAATGGGCCTCATGGTTCCATTTGCCATGGTTAGCATTGATGTTATTGGATCCCTGCATACAGCAATGTACAGTCAACAGATTTCATTCTCACAGTTGATAATTTATGAAATGGGTCAAGGCTATCTCAGTTGCCTCCCCGACTTTCAAATTGATTGCATCTTTCTTACTGAAGCAGGTCTTCAGTCACCATGGCAGTCTTAAGGTGCTGCTATCTGATAATGATACCAATTTTATTTCCAGTGTGGTTGCTAATCTTAACTCTCTATAGTGCAATTATCAATAGTTCATGACGCCATATTATCTGGCTGCCAACGGAGCTGTAGAGTGAGCAAACAGTTCCTCAGTTGCCATCCTTCACAAAATAGCTTCTTTTGATAATTCTTAATATAACAAATTCTTACCAGCGGCCTAATTAGCATATCACGTTAGCTATCATCAGATCATTTAAATGTCACCATTCTGGACCCTTTATGGGCGAGAACTAATTCTACCCTCTATTGTGCAGCCTATACTTAAAACTTTCACGCCAGAAGTCACTGACTTAGCCATTTAAAGACTGACTGACAAATTTTATAGGTTAAAAGCGTTAGCTGCTAGATACATGGGTATTATTTAACAGATAGAAACTGATCAATGGGTCACCCAATGGCTGGTCTTGCCCAAATTCCAATTAGGCGACCACATCCTATTCTATCATCACTGGCCTGGGGGAAAAATTTATAAACTTGACACTCTGTGGTCAAAACCATACTGGGTGATCTATCATTGTGGTCTTGGTTACTCAATTGCCTCTGTTAAGTTGGGTGCCATTGTAAGTTGGATGTATGCTAGATTTCTCCAAGATTATGTTCCACCTCAGCAAGATCTTAAAGGGGACATTGTAGGGAATCATAAGAATTGAAAAGACATGAGCAGAATTTGACCAAGACCCAGATTGCAACTCAGTTTTAGAAGTTCCACTGATTAAATGGGCATTGAGACTATCTCAAATAATGAAATCCATAAAGGGTGAAAGGGAACTCAAACCCCAGAAGGATTTGCCGATTCTCTTAGCAAAGGCACCAAGTCATCTGGTGAAGATCTTGACATTTGAAAGTCCCCAAAATCAGCTGCCCTGGAAGAAGAGAGACAAATTTGGCGAAAGCCTGTGCCTCCTGCCACATCATCAAAGAGGTCTCCTTACCCTACTTGATCCTTTATATCACTCCAAGCTCCCCCTAGGCAATCTCAAGTATCTCAAAGGCCTATAAATATCTCCAGGTTTTGACTAATGAAGAGAAATTCAGATTTCCTAGTTAATTCACTAGAGATTACTTTGCATGTTCTTATACAGAAGTCCTTGCCTGTTCAAAGCAGACAGAGTAGCCTCAACAAAGAATTTTCATTGAGAGATTGCCTTAGGGAACCCAGTCCCTAAGAGAATCTGCTGGATCTGCATTTGACTAATAATTGAACAGCTTTGAAAGACCTGACTTTATAAAGGAAACTAAGTCCTACATTAGGCTAATCAAAGCTCCTAAATTAGATATTAATTGCATCCTTTAACTCACAATCTTGTTTGTGTTGATATCTTGCATCCTTTATTTAATATAATTCTGATATAATTTAAAAAAATTGCATAGTTACTTGGGGCAGATGACAATATAATATTCCACATATTTTAATAAAATAGTATAATAAAAAGTTTTATATAAGAAGTGAAAATATTTATTTTGATAGCTATTGATATATTGTTACAGATGAGCAATTTGATGTTTTCTTGATTTGATAGTTTAAATGTTTCTCCCAAGTGGTTAGTGTCATTTGGCTAATTATCAAGGTAACTATTTTTTATGATGTTAACTTCAAGGAATAACACAGTATCTAAAGGTGATACTGGCATATTTTCAGAAAAGAAATGTCAGGAGTGTATCTATAACTCTCCAAATTCCATCGTGGTGGTGCATGGTGTACAGGACCAACGCAAGGAAAATAGTATTCATTGTAAGATAAAAATAGCCCAGCAGAGGGTGCTGGACCTAATGAAATTTAGGGCGAGGGTGTTGATCATAGAAAAGTAATAATGAGTTGAGAATTCTTCAAAGCTTGTTTATTCCCAAAGGGCGGTTCATAACCAAGTTTGGTGCAGGGTTAGAATGCACTGGTGACCGGGTTTGGAGGGAAACTGGTAGAACCAACTATGTACCTGAAGCTTTGATAATTTTAAACATATAAACTGGCTACACGTCACAAGACCTCCTCAAAGAGGTCTGCGCACAAGTGCACCCAAGTCAACATATAGAAAAAATGTAAAAAGACTATGGGGTTTATTTGGAAAGATGACCAATGAGAAACGTTGATCTTGAGCAAAGATACTTAGCTAACTTGGGGAAATTTTGGATTTTCAGAAGTGGTACCAAGCCTTGGTACACCAATAGGTGCATACTTCCATCTGAAAGGGTCATATACCTCAAAATAACCTTTACTCAAGTAATTGACTGAAGCTGAACCTGACCTGAGCTCACAATTTCATAAATTGAATGGGTTTTGAACCCCCATTCCCCAATTAGCTGAAATGTCCCATTATCATTTAATTTGAAACTCGTTTGTTTCAACCCTAGAGCTAAAACAGGGAGCTGAGCTTTAGGCACATCACTTGGACTAACCTAGGCGTGCCTAGCCTGTACCCAGCGTTGATCCAAGGTGTGCTTGAGATAAAGAAGGGCCTGAAGATTCACCTTCTGGACCTCCTGCTGCCCAGCCTTGTCTCTGCTGTTGGTACCCTCTATAAGGTTATGTAAACATGACATTACCCTCTCCTCTTTTTGGGCTCCACCACCCTCCAGGGGCATTTGCCAAGGAAAAGTTTTTGTGGGCTGGGGCCAACTTCATAGCAGAAACGGCTTGGTTATACTTTATCCTTCAGCCTTAGGGAAACGCTTATGGAATGCTACAATTAAATCTTGGCCATGGGCGCAATTATACGCTGGGACCCAACTGTTCTCCGCTGCATCAAATCTCTTTCAGAATATAAGATAACCAAGTCTTCTTCTTACCCAATGAGAGGCTACAATCTCCTCCACTTCCCATTCTGGCGCCCCATTTATGAGATATCTTTGGGAGTCTCTGGAGGGGGGCCTTAAACAACGTGAGCTTGCTTTCATGGAATACTGAAAAATTCAAAACGAAGGGAAATCCCACTGGTATGAGGCGTGGCCCACCTTTTTTGAAAATGAGGTATGTCTCAATTCACTTTGGTCCCAGTTTTTTTGCATAGTTGATTGGTTGGGATGTTTTTAGCATCCAGAATCACGAGATATCAAGTCTTGTACGCAATTTCAATCTGTCTCTTACCATTAGCATGCTCCTTGTAAGCCTACATGACTACATCTAAATTTGTACTCACCCCCTGGTGTACTTTATTGATCATTTTTGCAAAGTCCACCACTGCTCCACCTTGGATCCACAACTTGGCTCCATGTTGAAGGCTGGATTGAAGCCATAGTTGGTGAAAAAGGGAAAAACTGATTGATGCACGTTGTGTTTTGTTATAACCAAATTGGGCCACGGGAGAAGAAAACCCAATCTGAGTGATCTTTGGCAGTGTAACACCGCAAGAACTGTTTAAGGCACTGGTTCACTCGTTCTGTCTGCCCATCTGATTGGGGGTGATAGGCAGTTAAACGGCAGGAATGGATTTGCAGATTCTTACAAAACTCTTACCAAAAGACAGAGGTAAACTGGGGCCCCCAATCACTAATAATTTTGTGAAAGATCACGTGAAGAGCAAACACATTGGTTACAAATAGCCTAGCCATCTCAGCCGCGGTGGCAGTGGTTCTGCAAGGGATAAAGTGGGCGAACTTTGTAAATGATCCCCCACCACAATGATAGCATCATAGCCATCAGGTACAGGCAATTTTTGACAATAAAATCAACTAATAGGGAAGTCCAAAGCCCATCAGCCTTTTAAACAGTTAACAACAACCCTGCTAAAGGCTGGCAATTTTTTCATTTGGTTGCAGACTAGGCACTCTTTACGATATCTGCCTACTTGAGCGGCTAATTCCTTCCAATTGGAAGTGCAGCAAATTAGCTCCAGAGTCTTCGCCTTCCCAGGATGACCAATGGTGGTTCTTTCATGATGGTCCCAGATGATTTACAGGCGAAGTGGTTATGCAGGAACTCATAGGCGCCCCTGAAACCACACCATCTCATCCTTCACGTGGTAACCCCTGGTAATGTCCTCCTGATTTAATGCACTCTTGACAAAGACCATAGTATATTTAGCAGTAAAAGACTGTGAAAGGACTACCTTTCTAAACATTACATATTCACTTTTTCCAGAGGAGCAAGCGCTGTCATGTGGGACAAGGGAGAGGAAAGTTGAGACACAATCTTACCCGGTGGAATCATTATATGGGTATTATGCCTCCACCTCCTTTGGATTAGGAGTTAGTGAAGGGTTACGGCTCAAAGCATCCACCAAATCATTCTCCTTGCCCTTTGTAAACTCATAAGAAAATGAAATTTGGGAAAGGGTCTCATGCCAGCGGGTTTGCCATAGGGTTAAGACATGAGGTGCACAGTATTACAGTAAGGCACGGTGATCTTTATGTATGTGGAAGGGTTGGGATGAACCATGCAAGTGATGACGCCAATAAGTCAGTGCCTCAACCACTGGTAATAACTCTTTATCATATAGGGCGTAGTTTAACTCTGGTAAAGACATCACCATAGAAAAAATAACACTGGATGCTCTATTCCATCTTCACCTACTTGTAATAGGGCCGCCGCTATGGTGAAGTTGGAGGCATCTGAAGCAACAATAAACTCTATATTGGGGTCGATATGATGATGAACAGAAGTGGACAGCAATGTACACTTTATGGATTGGAAGGCATCCTCCAAAACAGGGGACAACTGGAGTACTTTGCCCCACTTGCCCTATATAAAGGCGCTGCAACTTCAGAAAGGTTTGGTGTGAGCTTCTTAAGGAACGTACACGTCCCCAAAAAGCTCCTAAATGCTTTAACTGAAGTTGGAGTGGGTCACTCATGAATCACCTTCTCCTTGTCTGGAGTTATCATTTGCCATTGGTCAAACATGACGTTGCCCAGAGAGGTGACCTGGGACTTAAAAAACTCAAACTTACTTATTTTCAGCGTAAGGCTGGCAGCCCTCAAATGCTCCACTACCTGTCAAAGGTGTACTGCATGGGACTCAATGTCAGGGGAAAATACAAGAATATCATTTATGTAAGCTACTGCGCATACCCCAGCAGGTCCCCCAAAGCCGCATCAATATGAATTTAAAAGATAGCAGGGGCATTTTTAAGCCCAAAGGGTATAACCCAAAATTGGAAGATTACTTTTTCTGGTTAAAAATGAGGTCATCCACTCCTGGCCCTTCTTTATACAGATCTGATTAACGCATTCAAACAATACAACTGGAGAAGACTCTCACCTTCTCCACATGGCGTGCAATCTGAGAGTCCAGGGTGATGGGATGTAAGTCTGGTACAGTGACGTTGTTGAGGTTCCCATAATCTATGCAGGGGTGTAAGGTACCATTGGTCTTCTCAACAAAAAGAAGTGGGGAACATACAGGGGAGGTTGCTGAAAAAGCATCTTTGGCTAACTGCTCTTTAACCCTCACATCTAAGGCTGCTTCCTCCCATACTGTCAACGGATATTTTGGGGAAGACATATGCAGCAAACCAACGGTGAACTTGGACTCACAATCAAACTCTGAATGATCTGGTAGTGAGTTAGCTGAAGCTGCATCAAACGAAGATTCTAACTCCTCCAAACAGGAAAGTAGGAGAACCTCCATCAAAGGCCTCAGCAACGGGGCAAGGCTGAGAGTGTTAATATTGGGCCAGTGGGGCAAATCTCCCTGAAAGTTGGCTTCAGCCAAAGGAACAACCAATTTGTAACCATTCTTTAAAGTTAGGGATAGGGTATTTTCTTTCAATTTAGTCCTGACGTCAAACTTTCGCCACCACTTTTCACCTAAAACGATGGGGTACAAGAGATTTTTTGATAGCTTGGAAGTGGTCAGACAAAGGATAAGTGCCAACTAGATAGTCCACTAACCCCATGATCTTTAGCATGGTAATACCTTGAAAGCCCCTCCTCCAACCATACCACCTGAAAAGTAACTCAGCTCAAGGTAGTCGGCTAGGTCTTGGTCTATAAAATTTTCAGAGGCTCCAGTATCCACCAAAATAGTAGTTCTGATTTTCCCTAAAGGGGATGAAAGGGTATCAGTCAGTAGAAAATAACCTGAATGATCTTTTTATAGCAGAAAATGCCAACACTTTACCACTAAATTCTTCTTCAGGGTCTAACATTACCTCAGGGTATGTATTTGCATCAAAGAATGAAGAGGGATATTTGGCCACTCTTACTACTGAGGCTACATATCCCACCATATCTTCAGCAACTGCATAAACGTTTTTGTATTGTAACTGTAACACCTTCTCCTCCCCCTGGGTTCTGCAGATCATTGTTGTGTTCAAGCGTGGGTCTTCTGGGTAATTTGATACATTGAAATGAAGTCTGTATCTGAGGCATATGGGAAGAGAAATGGCCCAGTGGTATATATGAAAAAGTCATTAAAAAACGCGTTTTGGGTCACAAACGACCCTATTCCCATTTTGATGATGGGTTGTATGACATTATCCAAGGCCAACACCATCAGGCTCTTTGTCAATGATCCCATCTGCACTTTCTGAATGTGTTGACAAAGGAAAAACGATTTTTTTGTGTTAATTAATTAAGTTTGACAAAAAGTTGGAGAATCACAACTCTTGGATTGCAAAGTAACTGTATCCACCAGGTATGGATAAGAAGGGTGAGTATCTTCCAGTCAAAGATTGTGAAAATAACGCTGGACTGCTCCAAACCTTGGAAAATGTAAAAACAGTGGTGAGCCCTACTGTGGCCGTGGCCACCAGCTGGCACACACTGTTTGCACTTCTTAAAAAACCCACATTAAAATATTTATGCACATAAAGTTAAGTGGTTGTCATTTAATGTCAGAAGAGTATCTATAACTTTCCAAATCCTAGCGTGGTGGTGCTCAGTGCACAGGTTAACACAAGGGAACTAGTAGTCATTAAAATAATAAACATAGCCCAGATGAGGGTTCTGGAGCTAAAGAAACTTGGGGTAAGGGTGTTAAGCATGGTAAGAATAATAATGAGTTGAGAATTCTTCAAAACTTGGCTGTGCCCAAAAGGGCGGTTCATAACCAAGTTTGGTACAGGGTTAGAGTGCATTGGTGACTGGTTTTGGAGGAAAACTGGTAGAACCAACTATGTACCTGAAGCTTTGATAATTTTAAACATATAAACTGGCTAACACATCACAAGACCTCCTCAAAGAGGTCCGTGCACAAGTGCATCCAAGTCAACATATAGAAATAATATAAAACAATTATGATGTTTATTTGGAAAGTCACCAATGAGAAACGTTGATCTTGAGCAAAGATACTTAAGCTAACTTGGGGAAATTTTGGATTGGCAGAGGTAGTACCAAGCCTTGGTACACCAATAGGTGCATGCTTCCATCTGAAAGGGTCACATACCTCAAAATCAACTTTACTCAAGTAATCAGCTGAAGTTGAACTTGACCCAAGCTCACAGTTTTATAAATTGAATGGGTTTTGAACCCCCATTCCTAATTAACTTAATTGTCAAATTATCATTTAATTTGAAACTTGTTTGTTTTAACTCTAGAGCTAAAACAGGGGGCTGAGCTTTAGGCACATCACTTGGAATAACCTAGGCGTGCCTAGCCTGTACCCAGAGTTAATCCAAGGTGTGCTTGAGATAAAAAAGGGCCTGAAATTACACCTTCTGGACCTCCTGCTGCCCAGCCTTGTCTCTGCTGTTGGTACCCTCTATAAGGTTATGTAAACATGACAAGCAAGGCTAAAAGGCCCAGAATAGCATCTTAGTTAAATTATATTTAGTAGATCTATTTATGAGATGACCAACAATGGAATTGGTCTGGAGAACTGACTTTATATAACAATGGGAGATAGGACATAGTTATTTTGACATGAGGCTAAGCCCATAATAGCTAATTGGATCAAACTACTAATAACATTAGTAGCATATTTCAAGTACACCTAAACTCAAGTTTTGGCTAGAAGGCAAATCTTATCATATTTGGTAATAATTACTGACTATAAGTTTTAAATTCCTGTTTAGATAGTAAACTATAAGGATTATCTTTTGATTAAATAAATTGTAATTTCAGGGCCATTGATATAACACTGGAAACCCTATCATGCGGACCCTTGATGCCAACCTGGGCAAACTTGGCCCTTACCCAATGTTGGTCCAGGGTATGCCTAAAATCAGGAGGGCAGGCAACTTTTTCCTTTGGCTCTACACACTTCCTCATTGTCCTTAAAATCCATACTACAAGTATATCATTAAAAATAGCATTATTATCTAATAATCTATTAAGAAATTTTTAGAATAAATTAGTCAAATAAAACACAATGCTGTAGCAGTTAATAAGACTATAATCTCATCACCAGTTGTGTTTTCTTTCTTTCATTTTTAGTATTTTATGATATAAAAAATATAGAGCCAATTTTTTATATAATAAGTATCTATATTGTTGAGGTAAACATATAGTTAATGATTATGTGCTGCAAATATACTTATTACTAACTTTTCTATAATTTCTAGTAAAACAATGTTAGGGCCTTTTAGAGTTTCTTAAGGATGCTTAGTATTCTTATCCTTTTGTGATAAAAAGCCTTATACATCTGAAGGTAAAAAATTCTTTTAGTAGTACCTATAGAGATAAAGCACCTAGAGTTTACTACTTATAGTTTCTGTATAAAGTACTTACTAAGCCTGTTTCTTTGAAATTATATTGACTTAGGTTAACAGTATCATCTTTTTTTAGCACTAGCTGGTCCCAACCTACTGGGGGATACACCAATCTAAAAGGTTAACAGTATCATCTAACTTTTAAAATTAAGGTTTCTGGTACATACATATTTTGTACATAATCATATAAAAATCTGACAATATATAGTTTTTATGTTAGTCTATATACTATTATTTTTACAGGTTCTATGTGCTACAAAGGTTGCAAATTTAACTGCACAGGTTCTGTAGGCAATATAATAAGTATCTGACAATATTTCTCATATAGAGATAAGGAAAGTGTAAAATAGCCCACCTGCCTTTCATACTCTTTCTCTGATAATCTAAGGAGAATTGACTCTAAATCTGATAGCCATCATATTTAATCATTCCTAGACTTTGGCCCCTGCCTGTTGACTCTTTTCAATGCTGTCTGGATACTGGCGTCTTGTGGCACTCAACTAAACAATTATATTTTAAACTAAATATCAGAAGAAAAATGGAATATCTTGTGAAATTTTGTCTGCACATCACTATTAAGAAAATTATTGTAAATATTGTAGATAGTATTTATAAGTATTATAGCTATAAAATTTAGCACAAAATTGTGGTCAATTTATAAGATTAAATTTCATTTTTGGAATATTCTATGGATCATATACTTTATAATAAGTGGTTATGATAGTTCAAATAACTACAAATCACTCAAGGAATATTCTGGTTCAAATAAATGTCAAAACTGGCCCTATTCACCCTAGGTAAACATCCCATAGCTTATGTACTCCAAATAGTCATTTGATTCATCAGATGATGCTAAAGATATTCCACTGCTTGTACCATTATAAAATGATGACTTGAATATGATACCTAAAAATATAGTCACCCTAAAAATTCTGCCAGCTACTTTGATGCCTACATTAAAAATTCCTAGACTAAATTTTGTGTTTATAATTTTACCTTCCTAATCCACATATTTGTAAATTAATCTTTTTATTAAAACCAAACTTACAGTTATATGCAGCTTAAATCTATCCAAAAATAGAATCAAAAGCCTATTTATACATATTTATATAGTAAGCCCCGATCAGAGATTCGTATTTCTAGACCACGTACCTTGCAGTACTAATTTTCCTAATGTCAGGGTTCAAAAGCAAATATTGAATATTGAGCTGTTGACTAGCCCATCTCTTCTGTAAATTTTATTTACAAAAGTTCAGAGATCTAAATTTAAAATTTTATATATAGCTATTAATGATAGTAATAGTATTTAATTTATCACACTTTGTTGTATATCCATGTCTTTGTAGCAGCTTATTATTATAGATGGTATTTTTTTATTAAATTAGTATTTATTTTAAGATAAATAAAAAGTGAAAAAGGTTTCAACCCTACTAATATATTTTCAAATTAGTTTATAAATATAGCAGCTTTAAATTTAGTTCAATGCAGTCAGGTATTTTTAATTCATCTATTGATTGATAGTAATAATAATACTAGAAGTTTCTAGCTAAACCAGTTAAGAAAATCAATATAAAATATTCTAGCAATTTTAATTGCAATCGCATTATAGATTATAGAAAGCGTTACTCAAAACTAATGCATGCAAGTGATTATGTTAATAAGTAAGTAGAGAAACACGTAGCTTACGCAGATTCTCCATAAAATGTTAAGCTACCTATCTAGCTCAATTAATAAATATTAGAGGGAGTATCTTTTTGTATTAGAATAATATGAGATACTCTTAAATGTGGAATAGTGTCTGCAATTAAATTAGCAAAAACTATTAAGTTGGAACCTAAATAATATTAAAAATAAAAGAACAATTAAGTTTTCGCTTAAAATCAAACTGATATAATAACATCTGTTCCAAGAACCAATATGCCAAAACATACTTATTTACTTATTCCCATAAAACGTATTTGACAAGCATAAACTTTTTGCTTTCAATCGTGAAATCTTGCTCTTAATCTACTTGCTAAAAAGTTTAACTGTAGCAAAATGGAAATTTTGATATAAAAAGAATGTAGTTGTAAAAAGGTATTAAATATATTACAGGCAATAAATCTCTTAAAGGACAATAAAAGTTAGAACAGCTGAACTAAAACAATTAGAAGAATAAACAAACTTTCTTAAAATAGATAGAAAAATCAAGCAACTTAATACCTTGTTTCAACTAATATACTGCCTTAGCTTGGGAACATGTGTGTGAAAGAGAAAACCTTATAAACAAAGGTTAGGTTCTTATCAATTTGTTATAACCGAGATGAATATGTCAACTCGTTAAATACAGAGTAAAAATTTACCAAAAACGAATAATAGGGAACAAAGCCGTCACTAGCAGTGTCAAACTTACTTAAAAGCCTTGTACGCAAGTCGAACAGACATATTTTGCTATCAAAAAGTCAATCTATCTCCATGGGCTCTCCATAATAATCGTCTTCGCATTCCATAGGTTCTTCAGTAGTTTCTTGAAAGTTTATACACAAAAATTCATCGCAATCCATCGGTTCAAACCCAGTATCAGATGACTCGAGACTTTTAAAAAGCTGATCCTAAAAATGTTAGCCAAGTATAAGGTATATAGCCTACAAAAAGTATAGTCCAAATAAAAGGGCGATACAAGATTAACTGTCGATTTCTAAGGTATTCGGCTTCAACCGACGGAGAAGGCCTCAATAAAATGAGATGGCAACCTATTAGTTAACTCTAAATAACTGTCATCGATATAAATACGATGTTCTTGAAGCTCCTGAGAAAAGCATGGCTCTTCGATCTTATTTACATCATCTAGTTCTAAAAATGCAGTAAGAAAAAAGGCCTAAGTAATTTACCAGAAAGACTTTGTTGACAATCTGTTGTAAGATCTAGTCTAAGTTTCTTTAGTTCTTGAGTTAAATCAACATCGGAAAGCGCACGTTTTCTGTGAAAAAGATTTAAATTATGATTTAAATGATATTGTCTATCCCAACTATTAAAATGTGAATAATCATAGGAAAGGGTTGCTTTTGGAAGTCCGGTTGTTGGATCAATTTCACAAGAATTGTTCATATTCATAGCACAAAAGTACCGATAATATTTGTAGTATAGTATACAAGGATATATATTTTTAATCCTTGAATATGTACAGACTTGATCATATTAGAAATTTCCAGTAAAAGCTAGAAGCTAAATCTTGTATATTCGTATGGAGTGCAATTTTACACGAATTATATTCAGTTTATTTACTACTCACCAATTCATTTAAATTTTTAAAACAACTGCCATTTAAAAGCAAATAATGCAGGAATGAGATTATTAAACCGAGCATAAAATTAAACCTTTGCAGATGAGCACAGCAAAACATTTCCAAATCCCATTATCTGAAGTTTATATCATTTCACAAGCATTTCAAATTATATGTACGTATGCATTTAGAGAAGATTGATTATCGTTAAATTTCGAGTATTAGCTCATACTTGACTTTTAGAAGGTAGACTAAGATATTGATATAAAATTCAGTTATAAAGTTAAATTTACAGATTGTTTTTAAACTAACTACTTAATATAATTAAGCTTAATTTTCGTGTTTTGCCAAGTAATACTATAGTACGTAAAATAGAACAGACCGTTATATAAATACCACTAAACCAATTATACTAAATTTATTGAGGTAGGCAACCTAAAGATATATAATACCAATAGAAAGAAAGGAAGAAATTGTATAGCTTGAAACACAACGAGTAAAAACTCAGGCAATATGAGCTATCTTGCTCTGATGTATCAAGGCTAATTTAGGTTATCTCTAGCTAGCATATGTTTTTGCTAAATAGCTTACTCTTCACAATAGAAGTTTATAGCCTGGAACACCACCTAATATGCAAAGGTGAAAACCAAACTTGCATCTATAGCATAGTAATTTAGTAATCACCCAAATATCTATCTCCACATATATATAGCTTCTCTATGCAGCTTTGCTTATGATAGTAATTTATCTCATGGGCAGGGAGGTGTTTACAATCTGAAAATTGCTTATAATCACATATTGCTTTTGTCAGATGATCCCAAACCAGGGTTGAGTAATTCAGATCTGCTACAGATGTTCCACAGTGGCAGGTACCTCAGGGAGAAGGGAGGGACCCACAAGTAATAAGGGGTTGTATCCCATGGTGGCTTCATATGGGGAAAATTATTGACAATTAGGTGCCATTGTTGTATGCAAACTGCTCTAAAGGAAGGTTGGAGGCCCTGGTATTCTGTGTGGCAGAGGCATAACAATGGAGATACTGCTTGATAATTTGATTAACCATTTCAGTTTGGCCATCTGACTGAGGATGGTACACCATGGAGTAACATGGTTTGATTTTCAAATGGACCAACAACGAATTACAAAAGTGAGCAGTGAACTGAGGTCCATGGTCACTTACCAAATCCTGGGGTAAGCCAACCATAGAGAAGATGTGGCAAACAAAGAGCTAATCTGTCTCCTCAGAGGTAACAGCTGACATACAAGGAATAAAAAATGAACATTTTGTAAAGTGCTTTACAACCATCATAATAGATGTAAACCCATTGGACTGGGGAGCTCAATAATGAAGTCAATGGATACTAGAGTCCACAAGACTTGTATATTATAATCCTAATTCCTTCAAAGAATTATATAAAAATAGATATTATATAGATTTATATATAAATGTAATTATATTACTTTATAGTGCTTATATTGATAAGTACTTCTTAGTATAGTTTATACTAACAAAATCTAAAGTACTTAGCTATGTAAAAGCTATTTTCCCCACAAACCATTTTTCCTAATCCTTACCAAAATCTTATTATAAGTATTCTTTACAATAAGCTTTGTATTGTAATACCTCCTATTCCTATAGACATTTTTCCTAACCCTAGCCAAAGTTTAGTATCTATTCTTAAAAAGAACCTATATTTTATATTTTTAAGGCATGTGTGTAAGTCCCAGGGAACATCCCCTGTGTGTCAATCAGGCCATCTTCCCGTTTACAAGTAAGAAGGCTCCAAAGAGGGTGGCTGTACCTCTCATTACTCAGGGCGACCTCGCCCACGTGGTAGATGAGCGCTGGGTAACAGCCCTCCCTCGTCAGATCCCTCCCCCAGTGCCCACACTCACCTTGGAAGAACTAGTATGTCTGATCAGGGAAACTTGTACCAAGATCTCTGAAATAAAGTTGATTGGTCCAAAAATGAGTGGAAACAAACCCAATGATTGGAATCCACATAGTTGAAAAGGGATGAATATTGACTCATTGGTCAGAATTGCCAACGGTTTCAATTTTCCAACACCGTGACTGTCAAAAATAACCCTCTCAAACTTTTGGGGATGATCCCCAACGTGCAGGTATTAGCATTGGACACCATCAATGATAGTTTGAAGCTCCCTTCTGGCAAATCAGGCATTGTGGCTGATGCAACACTTTTGACCAAACAAATGGCCCAGTGACCAGGCATGGGTAGGTTGGGCATCCTGAACCCGTTCCCAAACCAATTGGGACCACCCCTATGTGGGGTGGCCCCGGGGGATTCCCGCTGCTCGTTGGGCCAGATGCCATCATGCCAACCATCAGAAATATAGTCAAGCCTCAGTTTGGGCATTTGCGGTCAAACCAACAGTGACTCAGCCTGCTGCTGAATTCTTTGATGTCAGTTCCCAGTGAGCTTATCTGCCCCTATTCCTGAATAATTCGCTGGTTAGGTCAAAATTGAGGGTCTCAATCCCTGCTTGTTCCCACATCAATTGATCACTATTAAATCAGTTGTATTGCACTGAGAAAATTGTTGGTTGATTTTCTTCACTTTTCTTTACAACAAAATTTGCCTCTAAAAACTATCAATTTTGATTTTATTGATATACTTCTAGCTGCATTCCTGATGGCTTTTCTCTGGTGACCTGTCAGTCCTTATACCAGATGGGCTTTACCAGTACTGATGGTCACTATGGTCCCTACCATTGTCAACTAGATTCAGCGAGCTAGATACTTCTGGCAATTCAACCCCATTATTACAAACATTCGCCAACAATATACTGGGATCTTGTAGCCTTACATCCACCATCTCTAAGCAAGGATCTGCCTTCTTGTCTCCTCAGTTGAATTGAGCCCACCCACCAGTGACCTTGTAGAAACTATACCTGTGGTACCACCCCTTGCAGCAAGACCACCAGTGTCTGGGGCTGTCTCTATTTGTTTCATTCTTGGGTTGCTGTTCACTATTGCCCTACACCAATGGTTTATCATTTCACAATGTCCAGCTCCATACAATGTCATATGTGCGGCAATGCCTCTGGCATTCTGGCTTGCTTTTTGGGTGCTTATGCATCCTGACTTGCAGGCTGGTCTAAATTTATTCTGCTGTTTTCATGACAATGTGTTGGAATTTAATATTCTAAGCTTGCTGGTGCTATTTACACCTGAATTTTAACAATTTTCCACAAGAGAAGTAATACTCTCAACTGCTGGAATAAAGGATTTAGGGGAATTTTATCACTTAAATCTAAAATATGAAAATTTTTGAAAATACTAAAAAGGTGGGTTTTTATATATGTTTATTAAGTTAAACTTGGGAGTAAAAGAGCAAACCCTATTAATCTCTTACTGCTTAGTATTTAAAGCAGTTTAAGTCTTAAAATGAGGGGACCAAGATATTCATTATAAGTAAGGAGTTGCTTATACAGAAATATTAACTTTTTCTCTATTGAATTTCTTGAGATTTGCCTTGGTTTAGCATGAGGGCAGATGGTGGGTTAATAGCTGTCAAGCAAACAGAAAGTTATTTTAGACCAGCCTACCAGTTTAAGCGCTGAAGCACCTAAACGGCAAACCCTAATGCCAGTGGCACTGCTGCTGGTATGACAGGTATGGAACTAGGAAGGAGTTCTTCCATTGAGTACCCATGTGCCATAATCATGTATAGACATCTAGCAAAATACCAGATGAACATGGCCATAAAACCTGAGGGTTGTTGGAATACTGGCGGAAAAAGTGGTTTAGTCTTAAGCATATAAAATTGAATTGGGTAAAGGGTTTTTATTGGAAAGATAGATAAAAAAACTGACCAACAATTTTCTTAGTGCCATGCAACTGATTAAATAGTGTTCAACTGGTAATGGGTCAAAGCATGGATTGGGTCCCTCAAATTCACCCTAAACTAGCAAGTTTTTGGGGGAGGGGGACAGATAGTTTCAATTGGAACTGACATCAAAGGATTTGGTGGCATGCTGAGTCACTATTGGTTTGTCCACAAATTCCTGGACTGATGCTCAACTGCGTTTATGTCAGTTGGCATGATGGCGTTTGGCCCAATGAGCAACGGGACTTTCCCAGGGCCACCCCACATAGGAGCGGTCCCAATTGGTTGAAAATGGGTTCAGGATGGCCAACCCACCCATGCCCAGTCGCTGGGGTGTTTGTTCAGCCAAATGAGTGGTGTCAGGCGCAACTCCCAATTCTTGAACTAGGGGTTTCAAATTATTGGTGACAATCCCTGATGATTTTTGAAGGGGATTTAGCAACAGCAATCATCTTAATTGAAGGCTCAATGTCATCTGCAATTCTGGCTGATAATTCTTTTAAGGTCTTTTTCTAAATTTGGGTTTTCAATCATCAGGCTTTATTCCCGTTGGTTTCAGACCTTTTGACTTTGATCTGGTAATCTTGGCAAAGATTTCCTCAATTTGGTGGACAAGTTTAGCTGAGGTGAGTGCGGGTATGGGGGAGGAATCTTAAGAGGGAGTGCTGTTACACATCGCTCATCTACCACGTGGGTAAGATCGCCCTGGGTGACAAGGGGTACACCACCCTCTTTGGACCCTTCTTGTTTGGGAATGGGAAAATGCCCAATCTATGCAAAGAGGACGTTCCTCTGGACTTACAATAGCGAGCAAGATGAACCCATGGAGAAAAGAATTAATTTATTTTAGCTAATTGGATGGTGAGACCTCAGAATGACTTTGATTCTGCTGCAGGGTTGGCGCAACCTGGATACTAACAATCAAGCATCTTGGCTGAGGAGAGTGAGCAAAAAGATTACCCCAATTTGAGGGGTTCCATCAAGAATTGGCCAGGGACTTTTGCTGAGATTAAACATATTCACCTCCAAATAACTCTTTTCATAGTATCTGTAAGTCTAGGGGAACGTACCTTATGCATAGATCTGGCGCTCTTTCCATTTCCAAATAAAAAGGGGCTGAAGAGGGTGGCTGTACCCCTCGTCTCCCAGGGTGACCTTGCCCACGTGGTAGTTGAGCGCTGGGTAACAGCCCTCCCTCTTCAGATTCCTCCCCCATACCCTTGCTCACCTTGGTCAAACTGGCCAGCTGGATTAAGGAATTCATTTCTGAGATTACCAGATCAATGTTGAAGAATTTGAGACCAACTGGGATCAAAGCTGGATGATCAGAAAATGCATGCCAAAAAGGGACAAATGCCAAATTATTGTCCAGAATTGCAGACAGTTTTGACTCAGTCTCCAATATGATTGTTGATGCCAACCCCCTCCTGAAATTGTCAGGGATGATCCCCAATATGCAGATGGTATCTTCAGAAACCATCGCTAACAGTTCAAAACCCTGATCTAGCAAATCAGGTGTTGTGGCTGATGGAACTTATTTGACCAAACAAATGGCCCAGTAACCAGGCACGGGCAGGTTGAGCATCCTGAACCCATTTCCACCCAAGTGAAACTGCCCCTACATGGGGTGGCCCTGGGGATTTCCTGTTGCTTTTTGGGCTGGTGTCAGGCGAACAGCAAGTAAGAATTAGACTGGCCTGACAGTCCAGATGCCAGAGCACCCAAATGGCAAACCAGAATGCCAGAGGCACTGCTGCTGGTATGACGAATATGGAACTGGAAGCAAGCTTAATTTTCAACATATAAAAACTATATTTTGGGGAGAGTTTTTTAATGGAAAATTTAAGGAAGGAGAATTGACCAAAAATTTTTTCAGTGCAATGCGACTGATTAAATAGTCATCAATTTGGAGGGAAAACAAGCCAGGATTGGGTCCCACAAGTTTGACCTAAGCAGCGAATTATTTGGGAATGGGCGGGTTAGTTCCCTGGGAACTGACATCGCAAAATTTGGCAGCGGTCTGAGTCACTGTCAGTTCAACCTTGAACGTCTGAACCAAAGCTCAGCTAAAATTCCAATAGTTGGCATAATGGCATTTGGCCCAATGAGCAGTGGGAATCCCCCAAGAGCACCCCACATATGGGTGGAACCATTTGGTTGGGAATGGGTTCAGAATGCCCAACCCGCCTGTGCTCAATTGCTGGGCCATTCATTCAGTCAGTGGCATTGCATCAGGCGCAACACCCGATTTGCCAGCAGGGAGCTTCAAAACCTCATTAATGGTGTCTGATGCTATTACCTGCCCATTGGGGGTGACGCCTGACGGCTTTGGGAGGGGGAAGATTTTTTTTGATCATCATGTTAACCAAATTGCAACTGTTGGGCATTCTGGCTGATAGATCAGTCTTCATACCTTTTTGACCATTTGAAATCTGAGCATCGGGCTGATTGCTGCTCAAATTAGTTGCAATCAATTTCATTTCGGTGATCTCAGCACAGATTTCACTGATTTCTCATAACAGTTCTGATGAGGAGATTGTGGGTACCAGAAGCAGGATCCAAAGTGGAAGGGATGTTACCCAGCGCTCATTTACCATGTGAGCGATATCACCCTGAGTAATGAGGGGTATGACCATCCTCTTCAGTATCTTCTTTCTCAAGAATGGAAAAGTAGCCCAATCGACGCCCAGAGGACATTCCCTGGGACTTACAGCTAGATGCTGTTGCGCTAACTGATGGAAACACAGTTAAGTCTTAGTTCAGGCATTTGAGGTCAAACTGACAGTGACTCAGCCTGCCACTGAATACTTTGATGTCAGTTCCAAGTTGAGATTATCTGCCCCAATCCCCAAAAATTCACCTGGTTAGGTGAATTTGAGGGACCTGATCCCTGCTTGGACTCACAATGATTGAACACTATTTAATCAGTTGCCTTACACTGAGAAAATTGTTGGTTAATTTTCTTCCTTATTTTCTAATAAAAATTCCTTTCCCCAATTCTAGTTTTAATGTTAAAAAACAAACCGCCTTTTCCACCAGTATTCCAACAACCCTTGGGTTTTATGGCCGTGTTTATCTGGTATTTCATTATGTGTCTATATGCAATTATGGCTCATATGCAATTATTGGTGGAGCTCCTTCCTAGTTCCATAATCGTCATACCAGCAGCAGTGCCTCTAGCATTCCGAGTTGCCGTTTGATTCTTTGGCACTCAGGCTGGCAGGCCAGTCTAATTCTAACTTGTTGTTTGCCTGACAGTATCAGACTTTTGATTGTCTGACATTACCCCCTTCAAGAGTAATAGGGGGAGAATATAGGTTCTGGAACTGGCCATGGACCCAGTTGATGGTAACTCAAGAAGCAAGAGATTTGGTAGAGTACTCATTTCCTTGTTTACCCATGAATATGAAAGGTTTTTTAAATAATCCTAAGCTCCTCACTTCTAGGAGTGATACAATTGTGATAGTACAACACCAAGTCGGATACTTGGAAAAGAAGAGTGGGCCAAAGCTCATTAGCTGCTTGGCCCTCCTTTGTGACAGCCTTTTCCATATTGGTCATAGCCTCTGCTTATTAATAAATAATATGCTGGGCCAACTTTTTCATGGATTGCTCAGAGTCAGTTATAGCAGAGAAGGCATCCTTGGCTAACAAGGCTGGCACCTCAGCTTCTAGACCATACATCATTCTGAAAGGAGACATTTTGAGGATATGGTGGTAGCTAATCTGGTAGGCCATGAAGACACTGGGGAATTACAGATCCCAGTGAAGAGGGTCTGAATTAGCCATCTTTCTTAGTATGGAGACCAGGGTTCTATTAACTCTTTCTATGGTACCATTAGTAAAGTTTTTTAAAGGGCGGAGAAGAGACTCCGAGCTCCCATTGAGGTAGCTAGAAGCTTAACCACTCTTGAAGTGAAGTTTTTCCCATTGTCACAGAGAAGGACTTGAGGACATCCATGGCAGATGAAAATATTCTGGTGGAGAAACGTGGCAGTAGCTTTTGCAGTTTAGGCAGGAAGAGCCACAGCTTCAACCCATTTTAACATGGTCAATTCCTACCAGGATAATGATTTTACCCAGTAATTTGGGGAGGGCCAACCACATAGAAAATTTTTGTGTGGAAGGGCTGTTAAGGGGTAGTATGTTGATACTGATACTTGGTCTTGAATGTGAACTGGTTTTCTAAGTCAGGCAGGCATCCAGGACTTCAGTTAAGGTTTCCATTATGCCCTCCCAGTAATAACGTTCTTTAATCCACTCATAAATTTTTCTTACTTTGCCATTCCCCAGGGTAGTGTGAGACTATAGGATCACTGTTACTCACTCTGATGGACGGAGATAGGGCAACCAGTTTACCCCTACTTTCTTCTATAACATCCCACTTTTCACCTTGGTATTGTGGGAGTGCCAAGCTAGCATCTTTTGTACATGTTCGTCCTCATCAGCCCTTGCGTCAGGAGTCATTAGGAGATCATGTAACTTCTTGGCTTCACTTTTATCTATGTAAAGAACATGCATCCATGTCAACCCATCAATGTTCATATAGTGAGTTCCTGCCCGGTGCTCAATTGTCATGTTGTAATGCTGGAGCTTCAAAAACCAGCGAGCCAGCTGTCCCGTGGGGTCTTTCATATTCTGCAAACACTTATGGATGCGTGGTTGATAACCACTTTGAAGGAGGTCCTATATAATAAGGGGCGGTAGTACTTCAAAGTGAGCAGGACATCAAGGAACTTCTTTTCAATGACGCTGTAAGTAATTCAGCTTTTGAGAGCATCTTGCTGAGTAGGACACAGGACGATTGACCCCATTCTCATCCAGTTGAGCCAAAACGGCTCCAACAGCATAATCAGAGGCATCCTTGACAACATGAAGGGCTTGCCATAGTCAGGGTGGAGGAGGATCAGCCTTCTCTGCAATAGTTCCTTCAAGATCTCAAAAACATCTTTTTGTTCAGCACCCCAATGGAGAAAAGTGTTCTTAGCCAAGAAGTGGACAAGGGTCTCACCGAGCTGTACAAACTTGGGATGAACTGATGGTAATACCACATCATGACTAGAAATATCTAACTATTTTGCAGATTCTTAGGGATGGCATTTTTACTATGACTTAAACCTTATCCTGTAGCGTTGGATTCCTTCCTGAGAGATGGCGTCTCCAAGAAAATTTTATTTCCTTTGAAAAAAGATGCATTTTTAGGGTTTTAACTTGATGTTGGACTCACGTAGGCGCTGAAACATCTCCTTAAGGTAAGTAATATGTTCACTGAAGGTCTTGGAGAAAGCCATGATGTCATTGATATAAAAAAACACAACTTAACTTCAGGTTCTGCAGGATATGGTCATTAGCTCTCTGGAAAGTTGCTAGTGCGTTGCACAGTCCTTGAGGTAGTTGTGTAGGTTAAAAGAGACCCTCACTGCAAATAAGAGCGCATTTCTCCTGATCTTGGGGAGAAAAGTTCATTTGCCAATAACCGCTAGCCATATCCATGTCTGAAAAGAAGTTAGAACTGGGGTGTTGAGCTAGGGATTTAATGCAGGGTATAGGATAGGTATCTTTCTTGGCGAGGTTATTTAGTTTACTTAGTCCATAACTACCTGATGACCTCCATTTTTCTTCTTTAATGGGAGAAGAGGGGATGGCTAAGGGCTTTGGGAAGACACCAGCAAACCAGCATCTATTAACTGTTTAAGCTCCGTCCTCATCTGTAGCCTTCTACTTTGGATTTGCAGTAGAGTTTGGATCATTGGATGGGGCGAGTATCCCCAACGTCAATGGTATTAGTCCAACCCTTCATAAGTCCATAGTCTATATCAGAATTAGAGAAGATATTTCTATAAGCTTTGAGCAGAGTATCAACTTTGTCAATCTAAGATGAGGTTAGTTCCTCGAAGATATGGACATTAGGTAAAGTACTTAAGGAGTGATCAGAGGTAAGCCCATATCCACCATAGACTCAATACAAAAGACTTGCTTGATATCCTCAATGGGAATCAGCAGGCATATTCCAATCTCCTGATGTTTTTTACAACTACACAGTGCATTTAAAAAGTTCTGGGACTAACGTTTTAAAGACACAACTTTACAAATAGATAAACTTTCTTTTATCATAATTTAACATACAACCTTTCCCTCTCTACCATCTAGTACTAAAAAAAACCTTTCCCTCTCTATAAATATATATTGCTAAAACAATTGTTAAAAGGTATGCACATAGTTCCTATTTTGTATAACCATGTTTAAACCAGCTGTCACATTCTTCTGAATTGTCTCTACTTTATTAAAAGGATGAACCTTCAGTGCCACCTTCAGATTATAATTATTCACCCTATTCACCAGATTTGGCTCTGTCTGACTTCTTTCTGTTCTCTAATCTGAAGGTGGCACTGAAAGTTCATCCTTTTAATAAAGTAGAGACAATTCAGAAGAATGTGACAGCTGGTTTAAACATGGTTATACAAAATAGGAACTCTGTGCATACCTTTTAACAATTGTTTTAGCAATATATATTTATAGAGAGGGAAATGTTTTTTTAGTACTAGATGGTAGAGAGGGAAAGGTTGTATGTTAAATTATGATAGAAGAAAGTTTATTTATTTGTAAAGTTGTATCTTTAAAACGTTAGTCCCAGAACTTTTTGAATGCACTGTGTATGTCCTTCTTGGTGAGATCCTCAGCTGAAAATTGATAGATCTTTGATAGGCTGGATCTAGTACACCTGATATTACTTGGGGTTCTAGATGGCTAACTCCATCAATGCTAAAAATGGTGTAATAGACAGTTATGGAGGATTTGCAAGGTAATCTTAGTGTTATTCACCCGTTGTTCACCCACCTTAATTAAACCTCTTCAGACGCATAGAAAGGATTACCCTCTAGGGCGTTCACTGATTCAGGCAGCATTTTTGTATTCCACCACGCTGTTGTGTAAGTAAGGATAAGGCGGAGGAGGTATACTTAACTGTGCAAGTGTATTACTTTTAATTCAGCCCATTGTTGGTCAGAATCAGGGGAACCTCATAGTTAAGCAGGGAGAGAAAGCCCTGTTTCAAATTGCTAATCTTATAGCACTTGAGTATAAACTGAGTACCAAAGAGCATATCATAGGTACTGTTAGCTAACCCACCACTGGGGCTGATAAGAGGATTTTCCTAAAGATGATGGGTAGAGATGAGTAGGTCCTAATAGCGCAAGTGTTGATTGGACCAGCAGTGCCAAACTCTTGGGTATAGTCAAGGTCAGGGGCCAAATTATTTTTTCATAATGTTTAATGACATATTGTTCACAGGGGATCTGATGTCAAGGATATCTATGACTTGTAATCCATTGACAACAACCCCCACTTTGGTTAAGATTCCCCCCAAGTAGTGGTGAAGAGCGAGGACCTCCTTCAGTTGGAGAGTAGAAGCAAGTCGTTAAGCAGTTTTAGGGTATTTATCTCAGATAGACTGCAGTGTATGCACACTCTGGTGGATTGGATCAGCGTGGCTATGAGCTGATCATAGTCACTAGCAGTACCAATAACCTCCAGACCCCTCAGCACTTGATGAAGATAAGTTCTGCGGGGTATCCTAGCCATATTTACTCTATCCAGTTCAACAAGCCAGGTACCTCCAATTCACCTGGGGCTCCTAAGTCATAATGACCAAATAGTCACAACCTCCTTCAGATCCGTCATCAGAGGGGTTTTTTAATGCATGTCAGCGAGTCAATTGGATGTGAGGTAAGTTTAGGGCTTCCCTTGTTGCCAGAGAGGCCTTGGGGGCGCTCATCTACCCTATAAACTATGGGACGAGGCGCAGTAACTGTCACGGCTCTACATTTGTCATTTGAAATAGTAGGGTTGGCTGTTTCATGGCCATAGGTTTTGGGCTAGGGACAGCCAGACGAGAGACTGAGTGGGGTAAGGGTAGCGTTTTATTGGGAAGCAACAATTTAGACACTTTAGAAGGAAGCTCTTAAAAAAGAGGGGATCAAGTCAAAGTTATAGCTAACTTCACTGGATGAACTTTAAAAGCCGAAGATGGTTAGGAGCACTGTCAAAAGAGTTTCTGTAACTCTCCAGTTCCCAGCAAGGTGGTGCACGGCGCATAGCCACATTGCCAGGGAACTAATTTTTAGTATTAAGGTGAGAGTATCCCTGCAGAAGGTGCTGGAGCTAAGGTAACAAAGGACAAGGGTGTGAAACGCAGTATTTATTAATATGTAGTGAACAAAATGACAAGACTTGGGTGGGCCCCAAAGGGGTGTCCATATACAAGCTGTGATCAGGGTTAGAGTGCTCGGGTGCCTCAGTCTGGAGGGAAGCAGAGCGGCCCAGAGGTGCGCCTGATGCAGTTGTAAATTTAGTGCAAATAAATTGGCTAATGTTACTAGAGACCTCCTTAAAGAAGTCCACGCACAGGTTCACCAAAGTTAACATAAGAAAAAAAATAAACTAACGTGGGGTTTTATTTAAATTGAAGACAATTAATGAGGAAGGTTGGTCTCAAAAAATCATATTTAAACAAATTTTGGGGGAATCAATTGATCAGTGGATTTGGTACTAAGCCCAGGTGCACCAATATGTTCACGCTTCCATCAGGCAGGGTACTATAGCTAATAATTGACCAAACTGGGGTCATCAATTGAAGGCAAGTATGACCTGAGTAGGAAATTTCAAATATTGAACAGGTTTCAAAACCCCACTTTCCTATCAATCAAACCAAACCGTCATGGTAAGTAAGGTAACTAGTCCATTATAATGAAAATGCCATAACATGGGGCTGGGCGTTATGAACTTCACCTGGACCAACCTGGGAATATCTAGCCTGCACCCAGTTGGTCCAAGGTGTGCTTTAGGTCAGGAAGGTCCTACAACTTGACCTTTTGGGCCTCCTGACGCTCATCCTTGCCTTTGATATTGGTGCCCTCAATTAAGTCATGTAAACATGACATTACCCTCTCCTCTTTTTTTCCTCCAGCCCCCCTCCAGGGGCATTTACCAAGAATAAAATTTTGTGGGAAGGGGACAACTTCATGCCAGTGATGGCTTGCTTGAACTTCAATCCTGCAGCCTTTGGGAAACGCTCGTAAAATGCTTTAATTAGATCTTGGGCATGGGCGCAGTTACGTGATGGGACCCAACTGTTCTCCGCTGCATCAAATACCTTCCAAGATACAAGGTACTTGAGCCTCCTTCTTACCTGACGGGAGGCAATAATCTCCTCCATTTCCCACTCCAACGCCCCCATACACAAGATAAGCCTCAGGTGTCTCTGGTGGGGGGCCTTCAAAAAACGTAAGCTAGCTTTCATGGAAGACTGGAAAGATTTGAAATGGGGGGAGATCCAACTGGTATGAGGCGTGGCCCATTTTTCTGACAATGTGGTAAGGCCCAATCCTCTTTGGTCCCAGTTTTTTGCATGGTTGTTTGATTGGAATGTTTTTAGCATCCAGCATCACGAAATCTCCTTCCTTGTACGCTGGTCCAACTCTTCTCTTACCATCAGCGTTCTCCTTGTAAGCCTTCATGGCCACATCC